>CALSBZ010039771.1:5010-45262 GCA_943591055.1 Gobionotothen gibberifrons | reverse complement strand
GGTTTCTGGGGTTGTGCTGCTTGAGTTGTACAATCATGATTCTATACATATTTTTTTCTGTGTTATTTATAAGAATTAAGGCTGGGTTTCATCAAGTCAGTGTATACTGTAACCACACCAGATACATAATACACAGTGTAGCCACAGCACATCATTTCAGTACCGCTAGAGTTCTGAGAGAAGGAGAACAAATCAGCCACGCTTATTAGCACTAGAGGGTGTAGTTTGTTGGAAACCTTACAGTCCACCACACTTTTTCTTTGACTGTTTTTAATCATTCGTCATCACAGAACCAGGCACATTTTTGCCTCTACAGTCAATAGAGATGCATATTACTTAATTTCTGCTCCAGGAAGAGGAATTATTGAAACAATGTCATGGTAAACAGTATATATATGTGCCTTGAAGTTTTCAGCTTACAATGTCTTTTGGATCCATGTTTTTGCACAAAAGGTGTACTGTATATACATTCAGTTGAATTGTTGTTGAGGAAACCTCTTGTTCTACATTATTTATTACATTTAATTAAAAGCAATTCTCCAAAAGTCAACTGATCCCTCATGATCTGTCCGAGAATCATCGCCGACTCACACTGTTAAAAGCACACTCATGTGGGGGAGCTCAGTAATGGTAGCAGAGGTATGTTTGGAGGGGGGTCCTTTGAGAATGGCTGAGAAGTCACAGAGACTGCACTTAAAGTATACTTTACAAAATCCTTAAAACAGCATCACCTATGAACTGTGGAGCTGAGACCATGAAGCATTTGCACTTACCAAAGCAGTCAAACAGTAGCATGTGTGTACCTGGATGAGGAATTAAAGGAATATTTAATTACCTGTTAAGGCTCATTGCCACCATGTGGAGGTTTACAGAATGATACATGTTAATAATACATATTTATAGTTTTTTTTCTTTTGCAAACAAATACTATTATTCTAAATTACAAAAAGGAAAAAAGTGAATAAATGTTTTATTCAAATTATATAAATATTTGCAACATCTACAATCCTTGTTTGTGCAAAAATGCATCCAAAAGTTGAACTGAGGCGTCAGCTGTGTGTGTTAGATGAATCACTTGGATATCTCTGTTTCTGCAGGACAAGCAGTTTGTCTCAATAGTGTTTCAACAAGCCCTTATCCATGGAGGAATCACCATATTAAGTTATGTTTATATCCAGGGGTGCACATAACTGGTACGCAGGTACGCATGCGCGGCAAACATCTGAATTGCGTAACGTCACTTGTGTCACTACGCGCCTTTGCGTACCTGATAGGTAATCACAACAAAACACATATTTCGTCTACACGTGTTTCACCACTCAATAAGTAAACTACTAGACATCTCCAAAAGACATTAAACAGCTATGTTGGCGTTTTGCTATCTGCAAAAACCCTTTCTTGGACCGATTGAACTGGATACTGCTGGCCGCGCAGGCCATAACCGACGGACTGGTGAAGCTTTTCAAGGAGGCTCACTGGACGACAGATTAGGTGGCCGGACGGGGCTGCTGTAAACGTTGGTATGTAAAACAGAATTGTACCAAAACTACGCCAACTGGCTGCAGTGGGAGACTCCCCTGTGCACTCTGTGCCCCGCGCACACACTGGAGAACTGCACAAAATCAGCTGATCACAACGTTCACTGTGAGACTTTTAATCGCTCTGTGATCAAGCTTTCACAGTTTTGTTTACAAGGTGGAGCAAAACACACTGCTGCAAACTTACTCCGGGTGTAAATTGAAGAGTTTGAATCAGACAGAGCTGGAAGAAGTACTCAGATCTTGTGTAGGAATACTCTGTTACAGTAAAAGTCCTGCATTCAAAATGTTACTCAAGTAAAAGTATTAAAGTATTCTCATCAAAATATAGTTAAAGTACAACAAGTAAAAGTAGAAAAGTATTATCATCAAAATATAGTGAAAGTAGCGACAGTAAAAGTAGTCATTGTGCAGACTGGTCCATTTCAGAATAATATATATGATGTGTTTTATAATGATTGATCATGAAAGTGTTCTCAAAGCTGGTAAAGGTGCAGCTAGTTTGAATGACTTTGTATACTGCAGGGTAGCTTGTGGATTTACTCCAGATGGAACTAAAGTCTGATTTAACACTTGATTATATTTCACATCATTCATCCCAAATGTATTACTTGGTTTAGCCAAATATAATACATTCATTTGTATCCTTCTTGGAGAGATGGATTGAACTAGAATTCAACCATAACATAGATGTTTCTGCCGGAACATTTTATTTCCATTTTTTAGATTATATTTTGGGCAACCAGTGCTTTTATTATAGAGATAGAGTTAAAATGGGGAGACAGAGGGATTGACATGCATAAATGGTGTCCAGGTTAGAATCAAACCTGTGTCCTCCACTGAGCTCCAGGGCATTTGCTTTCAGCTCAACCAGGTAAGTTATCCAGCGACTCTTATTTTTAAAAATATTTGTAAGAATTTGCTATTTCTTATTTACAATTAATGTTGTTTTCTTTTTTTTAACCTGACAAAAAAACAAATTGAAGACATCGGTTTTAGGAAATTGTGACATGTTTTAATATTTTCTGACCAACAGACCAAATGTGACTTGCTCTATCGAAATCAGTCATATTGACCCGCAGAGATATTTTTGAGTTATATACACGGTTGGAAAGAGGAGATTCACAGCTTTCTAATGATATCAGTTTGTTTTTCTGCTCCAAATATTAAGCAAAATATGTCACATTATATGAGGAGCTCTTTTCCAAAACGCTATATATCCATTTGAATAGTTGTCAGGAAAATGACATTTTTTACCTAGACCCACACATTTTGTTAATAATACATTTATATATATATATAGGATATATAGCGATTTGGCATGAAACGTTGATAGAGCAGTGAATAGGTTCAGTACACAGCAAAAATGGCACGACAAACTCAATTTTCAATTTGGCTTTTATAGCGTTTTGGAAAAGAGCTCCTCATATAATGACTGTCACCAAGTCATGATTTTGAGGAAAAGGCCTTCAAAGTTTGCAATTTTAAGATATTTATTCAAATGAATCATGAACCATAAAACAAATTCACCATGGCATGTTTGCACAAACACATACACACAGACTATACTGTTCCACCTTTATCACATACACACTTCAATCCCTAGAACTACGGCACTCGCATAAACGTGCACGCCCATTGTCACGTGCACGCTCATCAATATACAATTTGAATGAAAACGTTCACCTTGTGTACATTTTTATGGTCATGTTTGAGCACACAAACATTCAAATTGTATACTAATGAGCGTGCACGTGGGTATGGGTGTGCAAGAGGCCATATGTACATGGGCATGTGGTGCATGTCGGCATGTAAAAAGCATAACATTCTGAAACCTGTAATCTCCATCCATCCATCCATCTTCTCCCGCTTATCCGTGGTCGGGTCGCAGAGGTAGCAGTTCCAGCAGTTCCAGCAGAGAGCCCCAAACTTTCTTTTCCCTGGCCACATCAACCAGCTCTGACTGGGGGATCCCAAGGCGCTCCCAGGCCAGCGAAGAGATATAATCCCTCCACCAGGTCCTAGGTCTACCCCTTGGTCTCTTCCCAGCTGGACGTGCCTGGAACACCTCCCTAGGGAGGCGCCCAGGTGGCATCCTAACTAGGTGCCCGAACCACCTCAACTGGCTCCTTTCGACGCGAAGGAGGAGCGGTTCAACTCTGAGTCCCTCCTGGATGACTGAACTTCTCACCTTATCCCTAAGGGAGACGTATAATCTCTTTTTTTTTTAATTAAAGAAAAAAAGCACACATTAAACTTAGTTGGCATTAATAAATACTTGGATGAATATGTCAATTTATATACAGTTCAACAACTTGGCACACGTTAATTCAGAAAGAGGCTGCATGTGAACTCACAAGCAAAATAATATTTAAATAAAATATACAATATCCAAAATCCAAAATCAATCAAAAATAATCTTGCGCACCTGACCATGGGCGCCGGAAGCGGGGGGGCCAAATTTGTTATTGTTATATTCAATCTCATTAGCTACAGGCATTTTTGAAGCTTGTAAAGGGAAGATGACAGCTCGCCTCTCACTCGCCACTCTGCTCTTCCACAGCGCCCCTTCCCCTCCCTCCGCTGAAATTATGAATGTAAGGCATATAGTAATCATAGATAACACGGCAGGGTCCGTTACAGTTAGTTTTTTTATCTGATTTCAATTAAACAAAGTCTTGACTTTCAGAATATTAAACTTGTTTCGTCAAATTCAGATGATAAATACAACTTTGAAGCTTGTAACGGCATAATTACAAGCGGAGAACGGACTAACTTAACGTCACAGCAGGCATAACAACAGCCGGTGTTTCTCGTGAGTGTTTTCCCCGGGAAACAAACACAATACACACAAAGGCAAAAATACACAAACACACACACGTATATACCAGAGGTGGGGACTCGAGTCACATGACTTGACTCGAGTCCGACTCGAGTCGCATATTTTTGGACTTGAGACTTGCTTGACTAACATTGATAAAAGACTTGACTTGACTTTGACTTGGTATTCATGACTTGAGACCTGACTTAAGCTTGAGACAGATGACTTGAAAGGACTTGACTTTTTAAAATTAAATATTTGTGTTTGTTTTTGTATTGAGATATTACGTTTAGTTTTTTCGAAATGTGATTGGGTGATTATAGCGCCATGCGCGCAAACCTGGCAACCCACTAGAAGGCAGGAGTGTCAGTTAACATGGCAGTGGCTAGTGATACTCCAAAAATAGTCAAGTTTCGTTTTAAGGATTATGTTGTCGATGACGCTAATAAGAAGAGAACAGCGGTATGCAGGGTCTGCAGCATAAAGATCAGTGACACGACCACCACAACATCCAACTTCATTCGTCACTACAAAAAAACCCACAGAGAAAGGTGCGTGCATGTGTTGTGTTAGCTAGAAAGCTACCGTTAAGTTTAAGCTACGTTAGACTTGGTCTCAAATCGATTAAGCATTGCAAAGAGAAGACAAAACGGTAAATTAACACTAGAACCTCCAAGGGATTCATTTGTACCCTGATACTGACGGGCTGTCAGGAGAGAGAGAGAGAGAGAGAGAGAGAGAGAGGAAAAGAGATGTCTTGTTTATTTCCCCTTTGTTATTATCAGAAGTTACTATAAACTTTTGAATAATGTAGTTCATCTACTTTTAGTAGTTTGTTTAAATGTTTTAATTATGTTGTTTTTGTTTGTAGAAGTGCATCATTCTTTGATTTATTGTAAAATGAATCTGTACTTTTTGATCTGTTATGATGATAAACTGAAGCAATTTCTAAATTAACCCAATTCAGTGAGTTTTAAATCGTCCTACTTAGTTTATAAGGAAATTATGAAGAGGAACAAATTAAATGATTTGAAAATTATATCTATGTAGGTGCTGACGCTGTTGGCGGTTCTAGTGTTAACAGACATTTAAATTAAATATGTGTAATGGCAAATGCCATATATGATTTTCTTACCTGGAATTCTGCCTTTCTGAACAGACTGATTGAGTCCTAGCTATATTGTCTGCAGTTCTAGGGTTAATATGAATCTAATATGATTGTCATCGGTCTAAATTAGATTTCAAATGATTAACTGTGTATGTAATGAAGATCATAGTGTGGGTTGAATCCATTTTCATAACCACTGTCTTTTAACTGATTTAAATGCGGAAACTGGGCTTATTTAGAATTTTTTATGACTTGACTTGACTTGCTTGACCTGAGCAACGACTTGACTTGCTTGACTCTCATCACAGTGACTTAGGACTTGCTTGATACTTGTAGGTCAAGACTTGAGACTTGCTCATGACTTGCACATGTAGGACTTGCTCCCACCTCTGGTATATACACACACACACACTCGCGAGCTCCCCCCAGACCAGTAATCCAAAGGAAAATATCTTCCCTCCATACTATTTTGATCATTTGCTCCGCTAATAATCAATCAGATCGATGGATTCCAGAGAAGAGGAAACTTTAATGGCCTTTTTTTCTCAAAATGATGACTCTGTAACAGTCATTATATAATGTGACATATTTTGCTTAATATTTGGAGTACAGACTGAGGGCACGCCATGGAGTAGACGTTTGAAACACGAGGTCCCACTTTGTTTGACAAATTAAGCTATAATTGGCTTTACATTTTATTGAGTGTTAGTTAATTTAGTATTTGGAGAGTCAACAAAGTATTTAACATTTTATTTTGGAACATTATCTTATTATTACAAGCCGTGCAGGCTAGCAACGAAGAGGCTAAGGCTACTAGCAAGAGCAGTGTGGACGCTAGCATGCTACAGGCATTCCGTGAGATTGTCAAGGAAGTTATTCAAGAAGAGAATAACGGTCTCCGTGAAGAGATCAAACGGGCCATCTCTCCGCTAAAAATCGCTCTGGATGAATACCATTACAAACTACGTGCCCACGAAGAAGGGCTGAACAGCTTTGAGGCCCGCTTGCAGGCAATGGAGACGCGTTACGCAAACCTGAACAGTGACTACAAGAAGCTACAGGAGAAGACGGATGACTTGGAAAACAGGGGAAGACGGTGCAACTTACGTATCATAGGAGTGCCAGAGGGTTTGGAGAAGGGAAACCCTACACAGTTTATCGCCGGACTCCTACATGAGGTTCTCGGAGGTCCTAATGGCTTAGAGCAGCCCCCGATTCTGGACTTTCAGGAGAAGGAGCGGATTCAGCGCCTGGCCAGGCCTAAAGGGACGGCTGGAGTTCCAAGGAAAACAGATCCTCATCTTCCCAGACTACAGCGCCGACCTGAGCAGACGAAGAGCGGCATTCAGCGAAGTGAAAGAACTCCTGCGTAAAGAAGAGGGTGTCCGGTAAGGTTTCCTGTATCCAGCTCGTCTTCGGATCTCCTTTAACGGGTAGACGAAGATGTTTGAAAACCTGCAAGCGGCAAAGGAATTTGTCATGGCCAAGATCCGACCAGCCTGAATGTGAGTTGGAGAGAGGGGAAAAAAGAGGCCGAGTCGAAACTACTGACTAATTATTTCAAGGACCTTATTAACGGTCCTCTGCTTGATTCAGCTGAAGCCTAAGCCCGACGTGAGTCTGTTTACTTATTGGAATCGTTGTAAAGCAGCGACCCGCATTAACGTTTAGTTGTTGCATAAATTATTTCCATTCATTGGACTGGATTTAATTACCGGGGTACATTTTTATGTTTTTATTCTTTACAGTGAGGAACGCTTTTGATTTCACCCATGTTCTAAAATTCAGTTATTTTGTGTTATATAGGGCATAATTGTGGAACTGGTTGCCGGGTTATCTGTTAGCTCTTTTTGCTAAAGCTCCTTTTGTCAACAAACCGACGTCACAGGGTTACAGGGCAGGTCCCGCTGTAGTGTGCTCGCTTTTGTTCACCGGGTGGTCCGGGTAACCACGTTGCAAGTCCACAGTTGTTTTACACTGTAATCGCAAGGTGTGGCTGTGATTTAAATGTGTCCTTTTTATTTGTATTGTTATTTTCACCTAAATTTGCTGATGTTTTTGTTTTTCTTCTCTCCGTTTTGTTGACTCTCTTTATTAGTGTATTGCATGAATATAGTCATTGGTTTACCATAAGGATTATAGTTCAAACACATTATTAATAAAGGGACAGTGTTTGAGGTTAGGAGTGTGTATTGTGATCTCAGGGAAAGCAAGGAAGCTTTAGGAGTCTTGTGTCGTTTCTCTAGAGAGGATGATACTGAGGATAATGGGGAGGGTGGGGTTGATGTTTTTACTTTTTGCTTTTTTGTCTGTTTTTACTTGGTCTCTGTTTGTTGTATTAAGGTTGACTATAGTTGCAATGCTAATTCAAATGTATCACCAAAAGTACAACATTATTCTTCATATTTCCCGATTTCTCGATCTGATCGGAGCAACTGTGACAAATAATCCAACTGAAACCGGCATGGACAATGACTACGTTTTAAAAATGCGCTTATCCAGAAAAGCCTGGTTTGGACACTTTACGGACAGAAGAAACATTTCTATTAAAGAAACAATTATACATTTCTGTCTTTCTATGCCTTTATTAGTTTCCCAAATCAAAACTCAGTTTATTCATGGAGGTTTAACGCTCTCTTGCTATCTGATGAGGGATTTGTTCAGTACATTTCGAAGCAGATTGATTTTTTTCTCAAAACAAATATAACTACTGATGTTACTTATAGTATCTGGGAAAGTTTGAAAGCGTTCTTAAGGGGCCATATCATTTCTTACTGTTAGTTTACTAAAAAACAAAAACGTTTATTTGAATTAACTGATTACATAATGAAATTAGATCATCAACACTCAGCCACTCCTTCTCCAGATCTTTACAAGCAAAGGCTTAATTTACAAACAGAATTTAATCTACTTTCAACTGAACAATCTGAGAAAATGCTGCTAAAATCTAGACGATTATGGTATGAGCATGGGGAAAAAGCCTCCAAATTGTTAGCCCACCAGCTACGTAAATCGGAATCTACACATATAATCCCTGAAATCAAAACACAATTTGGACATATTACAAAAGAGCCAGACAAGATAAATGAGAGTTTTCAATACTTATATTCTAACCTTTATACATCTGACCCGTTGAGCTATTGGACACATTTTTTGATAAATTGCCAGTTCCGACCATGGACTCGCATAGTAAAGGTAAACTAGAAAAATCAAATTACCCTGGAAGAAATTAAAATGGCCATCAAGTCAATGCAAAGTGGGAAATCTCCAGGCCAAGATGGGTTTTCCGTTGAATTTTTCAAAGCATTTAGTGAGAGCATATCTCCACTTTTACGAGAAATGTATATAGAATGCTTTAACTCAAAATGTCTCCCCCCTACACTTGAGCAAGCAACAATCTCACTTATTTTGAAACCAAATAAAGACCCACTAGAATGTTCCTCCTACCGCCCAATATCGCTCTTAAATGTTGATTTTAAAATATTGTCAAAAACACTGGCTCTCAGACTTGAACAGTATCTGCCCTCGATCATCTCTTCAGACCAAACAGGATTTGTGAAGGGTAGACAGGGCTTTTTCAATTTACGTAGGCTTTTTAATATTATGTATACCCCATCGTCACACTACCTGAGATAGCCTTATCGCTAGATGCTGAAAAAGCATTTGACCGGGTGGAATGGGATTACTTATATTACACCCTCGATAAATTTGGACTGGGCCAGAATTTTATTTCATGGATAAAACTCCTATATAACTCACCCATGGCTCGGGTTAGGACAAATGCCACGCACTCCCAGTATTTCCCTCTCAATCGTGGGACCAGACCAGACCTTATCTCCACTTCTATTTGCAATATGTATTGAACCATTAGCAATTAAACTACGAACTGACAACAGAGTTAAAGGAATCCAACGGGCAAGCAAGGAGCATAAAGTGTCATTATATGCCGATGATCTTTTACTCTACATTTCTGACCCTATAAATTCTCTTCCCCATTTTTTTCCAAGATGTTGGTAGTATCTCAGGTTATAAATTAAATGTAAACAAAAGTGAACTACTCGCCATAAACTCTAAAGCCAGAGGAATTTCATTTGAAACATTTCAATTTAAGATAAAACTGATCACATGACGTATCTGGGCATCAATGTTACTAATCTGTATAGAAAGTTATTTGAGGAAGATTTTACCCCCCTTCTTGAACGTACTAAGAAAGATTTTCAGAGATGGGGCAATCTCCCATTATCGCTAATTGGACGCATTCATGTAGTGAAAATGAACACCCTACCTAAATTCTTATATTTGTTTCAATGTATTCCAACTTGTATACCAACAAATATTTTAATACTCTGGACAAATATATTTCTGCATTTATTTGGAATAATAAAACCCTTAGGATTCGTAAAGATTTCCTTCAGAGAACAAAACAATCAGGAGGGCTAGCCCTACCCAATTTCCAATTCTATTATTGGGCAGCGAATGTACGGAGTATGCTCTATTGGCTAAGTGCTCCTTCTACAGAGACACCAGCTTGGATTCTTATTGAATCGGCCTACTGCGGTAAATCTTCATTGCCGGCTTTGCTTGGATCAGCTCTTCCATTGGAATTGTATACCTACAAGAGTAATCCATTAGTATATAATTCTCTTAGAATCTGGGTACAGTGTAGGAAACGGTTTGGATTACATATGATGTCTATACGATCACCGATTTACTCAAACCATATGTTCCCACCCTCTGTGATGGATTCTGCTTTTAAGATCTGGAATAATGGGGGAATATGTAGTTTTGAAGATCTGTATATATTTGCCTCATTTAGTCAGTTGACAGAAACATTTTGTATTCCACCCGGCCATCTTTTCAGATATATCCAAATTCGAAATTTCACACGTAGCAAATACCCGCAGTTTCCAAATAAATCAGCGGAAACAACCTTAGATAGAATTCTTGAAATAAATGTGCAGAATAGAGGAGTAATTAGGGTGTTGTATAATGTACTTTCCTCCCTGCATTCTCCCTCTCTTTCGACAATCAGATCTCAGGGGAAGATGATCTAGCACAGGGCTTCTCAAACTCCGGACCAAGGTCCGGATCCGGACCGAACTGCAAATCAATCCGGACCGAACCCTGTGTCCCATTATAAAAAAATAATAATAATTCTGATGGAAAAAAAGTGGACCTATTATGCTATATTGGAAAAAATATATTGTAGGGCCATACCTATACAAAACATGTCTGTGAAGTTTTTTGCTTAAAATTAAGGCCGAGACTTTAACGCGTTAATTAAGATTAATTAATTACACAAAAATTAACGCGTTAAAAAAATTAACGCATTTTAATCGCACTTATTTTTGCACCGCGGAATGTTTCTCACTGGATGAGTTTCAGGCGTACCGATCATACTGGAGCACCAACTTGCATGACTTCAGACAACAACAAACCAGACGGTTTGTTGTTGAAAACAAACCAAAACGGACGGATGGAAGCGTCGATAAGAGCACGGTTGTGTGCAAATTATGCAAAAGGGAATTTGCATATCACCGCAGCACATCAAGCCTCAATTATCACCTCAATGCAAAACATATAGCAGCTAGCGTGGAAGCTAGCACGGACGTTAGCCCGACTCCGAGTACAAGGACCCACACTCAACCAGATGACTGGTTTCAGGGCCAGGATAACTAAGTCCACGTCTGAACAAATAACCAACTCCCTGGCTCACTGGATTGCACTCGACTGTAGACCACTTGGAGTGGTAGAAGATAAGGGGCTGCAAAAAACTGTTGGTAAATCAACAAAGTCTGTTATGGCCTCTGAAGCAACAGAGAGATGTTTTCTAATAGTCAGGGTTTCCAATGTTCTGAATGTACTTGAAAGTATTGTGTTTTACTTAAAAACAAAGTGTTATAGTTTACAGAAGGTCTACCTACCTATAGGCTACCTGAATCTCTGAAATGTACTATATTCCTAAATATGCTATTGCTACACTTTATGGCAAAAATTGCACTTTTCTGTTGGTCTTGGTTAAGTACCACCTTGAAAAAAAAATAAACAATGTTTTGTTGCTTAAGCTTATGTATTCAGTCATTATTCAATGGTATACTTAACGGTCCACAGACTGAACCCAAGCTAACATTCGGTCGACGGGCGCTTGCCGGTTACTTTTTTGCTTTGCAAGAAGATTGAACAAATATTAACACACCAGTTAATATTGTAATCTGCCCCGCCGTTTTTTCTGTCGAAATAACGGTAAGGTTTGATTTTTTCTTCAAACAGTAACATACCTGTTGCTAGTTTTCTTCCCTCCACACCGACACCACGGCGAGCGAGGAAGGTCTCTTTTCTCCCTTACACTAGAGGAGACGGAGATAAAAAAGGTATTAACACACCAGTTAATATTTTATAAAGAAAAATCTACCCCGTCGTTCTTTTTCCTTTTGGATTAACGATAAGGTTGGATTTTTTTCGGTAACATACCTGTTACTAGCGTGTCCCTCCGCGCCGACACCCCGGCAAACGAGGATGGACCCTTCTCTCCCTCACACCAGAGGAGTCGGAGACTCGGAGGCTCGGCTCTGCGGCTGCGGGTTTAAGATCTCGAGCACGGACTCACACCAGGTCTGCTCGTCCTAGCCCAGGAGGCTATCGATAACCCCGGCTCGTGCGGGCATTGTGCCCGCTTCACCATCAAGAGCCTCCGCCTTCATGTCCGTTGGTTCGCCGGCCGGCAATCAGGACATGGTGGCGACCGCCGCGGAGGTTGAGCCCCATGCTGTGTCAGGCTGGGGCTCAACAACGGCGGTAGCCGCGGAATCTGAGCCCCGCGCCGTGTCAGGCTGGGGCCCGGTGGCGGCAAGAGACGCGAGAGCGGAGCCCCGCGCTGTGTCAAGCTGGGGCTCCCAACTGGACCTCACCGTGGTTCCACCCGCGGAGGATGTCCTAGAGCTGGATTATATGGAGGATGAAGAGGATGCCTCTGAGTTCCTCCTATCCGACTCGGATGAGTACGAAGATGACATATTCGTTTCATCTGCTCAGGCTGCAAAGCCGGAGGCGATGTCCGCTCCCCGGGGCGAAAGCACACCAGCTTCGCCCTGCCTCAGTATGGACTTGCAGGCCATGTGCCAACGCGCTGCGTCCAGGCTGGACATCCCCTGGCCTGAAGTGGCCAAGGAAACCTCCAGATCTCGCTATGAGGGGAAGAACTTGCCCCAAGCAGCGAGGATGAAGAGGCAGCTTCTCCCAGTCTTTCCAGAGATGCTGGACGAGGTGTCAGTCTCGTGGAGAGACCGCCCTTTCAGCAACAAGGCAGTCAGCAATGACCGAACGAGCCTATAAAGTCGCAGCTTTGTCCGCCAGGGCGCTCAACGTCTCCTCGCTGCTGACCGCCTACCAGGCGGAGCTCTGCGAGGACATGACGAACAAACCTGAGCCTGCCGCGTGGGACGAAATCGCAGCGATCACGGACATTTGCCTCCGTGTGCAGTGCTGTGCAGTCCAAGCCACGGGCAAAGCACTGGGGATAATGGTGGTACAGGAGAGAGCCAGGTGGCTTAACCTGACGAACCTTCCAGACCGGGAAAAAGAGGACGTCTTGGACATGCCTATTGTTCCCGAGGGCATATTTGGCTCCACTCTAGCTTCGATGCAGCAGAGGTGTGAATCCAAAAAGAAGGAGGATGAGGCTCTCCAGCTCTGTCTTCCCCCAAGGGTCCAGCCGCCGCCTTTAACGGCCCTGCGGCAGTCCTTCGCTCAGGCTGCCTCACGTCCTGCCCGTTTCAAGATCCCGAAACAGCAGAGGCCACAGCCCGCCCCGGGTCCCCAGCCCAGACACGAGGCGAGGACGAGCTGGCCAAGAAAGTCTCCGGTTCCGGCAGCAGCCGCTCAGGCACAGCCGGTCCAGACTTTCAGCCACCAGGCGAGGAAGAAGAAGAGGGCGGCCTGACAGCCTCCTCTCCTCTCCTGGAGAGCTGGGAGTTCCCTGTTCTCCAGCTCCAGAGCACGTTCCAGTGTTAGATGCTCATCTGTTTCCGGGGTGCAACCATGCCCCCATCTTCCCGCCGCCTCGAGTGATGTCAGAACGTCATCAAGTTCGCGCCATGAGGGAAATGGACTTAACATCAAAGACAGCAAGCTCCGCTGCCTGTTTAAGTCACACAAACACATGTCATCACTATTGTTTCTTAATAAATCATTTTCCACTGTCGTTTCCAGGCTTAAAGCCAAGGGCGCAGTGAATAAAAATGAAAAGAAAAACAATAAAAACAATAAACAGTCTACCCCCCTTCTAAGAGTGGCTGCTGCCTCTCTCAGAAGGCGGACGATAGACATCTGTGAAGGCATCACCGCCACGCGCATGCGCAGTGTCGACCGGGGTTGTCAACCTGGGGTACCACCATGTTCAGACACTAGAGGGCCCCATAACACAACAAATAAAGACACAGAGAGCAGACGACAGGGAGGTGACATCTCGAACGGAATTCGGCCTATACTAGATTTGAGAGCTCTGAACAAATATCTCAAAAGATACAAATTCAGAATGCTCACTCACACATCTCTGTTGCATCTCGTGCGCCAAAACGACTGGTTCACATCAGTCGACCTGAAAGATGCGTATTTCCACATCCCAGTATATTATCCACACAGGAAATATCTGAGGTTCGCCTTTCAGGGTGTCTGTTACGAGTACAGAGTACTTCCCTTCGGGCTGTCTCTCAGCCCACGAGTGTTTGTACGGTGTATGGAAGCCGCGATAGCCCCGTTAAGACAACAGGGTATTCGCCTGGCAACTTATCTGGACGATTGGCTCCTTCTCGCACAGTCGGAGCAAGAGGCTATTACGCAGACGAATGTCCTCGTAAAACACCTGCTCGTCCTGGGTTTCGTAATAAACACAGAAAAGACCATGTTGTCCCCAGCCCAGACTGTACTCTTCCTGGGCCTACGCCTACATTCGGTGCCCTTTACAGCCCGCTTGTCAGCAGAGAGAGTGAAAGCCTTCAGGGCTTGCCTCGCTCATTTCCAGCCACGCAAATATGTTCTCTTCAGATCATGTCTGCGGTTACTGGGGCTCATGGCGTCAGCCATCCTGGTGGTACGACTGGGACGCTTACACATGAGGGAGTTTCAGCGCTGGGTAGCTGCCCTCAGACTGGACCCCGCGCGTCATGGCGCGCGGAGAGTGATGGTCACTATGAAATGCGTAATGGCACTGCGCCACTGGCTGCACCCGACTTTTCTAGTACGGGGCGTGCCTATGGGTGCCAAACTGGGATTTGATCAGATCTGATTGACTATCAACAATTGCTCCGATATTTGACCGTTTTTAACAGTAGCTTTTTTTAACTATGCTCGCTTCAAAAGTTCTACAAAGGTAGGCTGGTTAGCTCAGATGGTTAGAGCGTGGTGCTAATAACGCCAAGGTCATGGGTTCAATCCCCATACTGGCCAATGAATCTAACTTATTAAGTCAATGCAGCTGCAGTGTTTATTTCAAAAAGTGAGAAATTATTCTGATTACTTTCACATGTGAAGTCTTCAGTCAACCTATCACTCCTGGTCCACGACAAACTCTGAAATGGTCTAACCTGAATAACTATCCAAAAGTTGTCCAATCATTTACTCTTTGTCCCAAACTGAACTTTCAAAAAAACCAATTATACTAAGCATTTGTACAATTGTCACTTTCTGAACTTGCAAACACTAGTTTCAATTAGGAGATGGAAAATGGAACTTGTGAATTGTGAAAGGTGCATCTCTTGTGACCATGTGGCCTAATAGATATATCTACAGCAGGGTCGCTGCAGGGTCAACAGGGTCGCTGCTTCAACGTCACGCCAACTTAAGATCCATATTCAAACATACAGATTCTAAATGGTACAAGTTGAAGCTTTTGTTTGAACAGTTTGCAGGAGGCAGGTACTTGCTTTCAAGCACAACAGGGCAAACAAACTTAGCGGGAGTGTTTTACGTGTTCGGTGTAATGACGTAAAACGGCCTGGACAACTTCTGTAGTCCTATTCAGCCACATGTTGACAACCATCGTTTTTCAGACACGTAAACTCTTCAAAAATCACCAGCGGCGTCACTGCTGATGTATTTAATGTTGTAGAACAAAACGTGATCTGTCTCTTCAATTTGTGTCAAACACAGACCTTATTTCCAGCTATTTTCCAAAACCTTATGGAGAAATCCCATTGCTTTTTGTCGAAGGAACCGGCAGTGGTAAAAATGCTAACTTAGTTCCGGGTTCTATGGAGTGGTGCTGTAATGAGTTGACTTGACTGTTATTAGTTTTGGGCTGCCAGCTCTGCAGGTCCATGATATGTGACGATATTTTGGAGCAAATAATCTGACTCAAAGAGAGAAATATGGGACCTACAGTCCCCTCCAAAACTATTGGAACAGCGAGGCCAATTGCTTTATTTTTGCTGTACACTGAAAACAATTAGGTTTGACATCAAAAGATGAATATGAGACAAAAGGTCAGTATTTCAGCTTTTAATTCCAGGTATTTAAATCTAGATCTGTTAAAAAACTGAGAAGATAGCACCTTTTGTTTAAACCCACCCAAGTGAGCAAAAGTATTGGAACAGAGACTTAAGAAAGTGTGAAAAGTCGCATCTCTCTTTAAATTGGCACACAAACTGTCTGTAGACTTCTGAGTTCATTTCGCTGCTGCCATCATGTGTTACATCATCAATGAAGATCAATGAGGCGTCCAGAAGAAGCCATGCAAGCCCAAGCCATGGTATTTCCTCCACCATGTTCCACAGATGAGCTCTGTGTTTGGCTCCTGAGCGGATCCTTTCTTTTTCCACACGTTAGCCTTATCATCACTTTGGTAAAGGTTGATCTTTGTCTCATCTGTCCATAAAAATGTGTCCCGGAACTTTTGAGCCTCGTCTCTGTACTTTTTGGCGAATTCCAATCTGGCCTTTCTGCAGCATTAGAACCATGGAACGCTATGATGAAACTGGCTCTCACGAGGACCCCCCCGGGTAACTCATGCTCTTTCTTTCCCGGGGGGGTCCTCGTGAGAGCCAGTTTCATCAAAGCGTTCCATGGTTTGTGCGACTACACTTGAGGATACATTCAAAGTTCTTGACATTTTCCGGATCGACTGGCCTTCATTTATTAAAGTGATGATGGACGGTCGTTTCTCTTCACTGAGTTGAGACGTTCTTGCCATAATATGGATTACAACAGTAGTCAATTAGGGCTTTCCACTGTGCACTAACCCTACCTCTACCAACTGATGGCCTCAAACACATTAAGAAGGCAAGTCATTCCACAAATTGCCTCTTGACAAGGCACACGTGTTAATAGAAAACCATTCCAGGCGACGACCTCATGAAGCTGACTGAGAGCAGCCAAGAGTGTGCAAAGCTGTCATCAAGCAAAAAGGGGGCTACTTTGAAGAGTCGAAAATAAAATAAATTAACACTTTTTTATAAACTAAATAATTCCATATGTGTTCTTTCATAGTTTTGGTGTCTTCAGAATGAATCTACAAAGTAGAAACAAATTAAAGTAAACAAAAACCATTGAATGAGAAGGTGTGTCCAAACCTTTGACTGGTACTGTATATGTGTGGTTGGAAAAGCACTTTATAAACGCAATCCATTTAACAGGACCATGAAAGATGAAACAATATTTTAGAGATGAATGCAGGGAAAACACTTATAATTTGAAATCAACATTGGTAAGGGAAGGACTGTAAATAATTGTATAGGGTAATTGTTATGTGTTTGTGCCCTGATCAGGCGTTCCCTGAGTGTGTGATGTCTAGTTGTAGTTCCCTGTCATGTTTTGTAGTCCTTATCGTTTTCCCCTCCCCTTCTCCAGGTGTACCTATTTGTAATCAACCCAGGTGTGTCTTGTCTCGTCATTATCCCCTGTATAAATAGTCTGTCTTCCCCTTTTGTTGGGCTGCTGATCCTGTCTGTGCAGTTTGTGTTTCGTGTCTGTTCGTAGTTTATGTGTTCCTTTGTTCAAACCCTGGAGGTAATTATTAATTAAATTCTCTTTTTGTGCATTTTGGCTACCGTCTCCTTTGTTTTATGTTGCCTTAATTCAATGGCAACGTAATATGGGGGCTCGTGCCAAACTGATTTAAGCAGGTATTTGGGGGTGGCCGCTGAGCTTAATCCACGCTTGGAATTGTGGTTGACGGTGTCGTGTGTGTGTGGGCCCATGTTTTATACCCTCTTGATAAATACTTCTCCTATAAGGAGCGTTTTCATCCAGCTAGGGCAGCTGGACCATTTTCTATGGCTCCTTCCTTCGCCTGGTAGACATACCGTCTATGCTGGTCGGGGTAGTAGAAAGACCCTGTCAGGCTCCTCCTAGGCCGGCGTATGTCAGTTAGATTAGTTATATAGGGGGTCTGATAGTGAGGGATGGAAACGTTTAAGGGATGGGCTTTAGGTTTTTTGTTTTGAACACACGACAGTTGTTAACACGCTTGCGAATAATTTTGAGTGTGGATGCGTCAGAGGGTCATACCGGTGCTGTTTTCTATTTAGTGGATAGCGGTAGGGGAGTGGTGGCCAGAGTTATTAAGAACAGACGGTACAGATGGGTAGGGTGAAGCCGTTGGGTATAGGTTAATTGGTGGGCGCTTTAGTTTCCCCCCCCCCCCCCCCGGTGCGACGGTACTAGGGCAGGTATGCCTGTGAAGGTATGTGATTTTGTGGCTAGGCCAACGGTCGACTTGTTGGGCTTGGGCTTGTGCACTAAGGAGGAATTATCGGGGATAGCAGAGCATTACGGTGTCAAGCTTGCCCCGGGCATGAAAAAGCAGCAGCAGCTGTTAGCACTGGTGGAGGCTTTGACTGACCAGGAGGTTATGGAGTGCTCTGTGGACAAGTCTGAGGAGGAGGAGGTAGTCACAGGTGACCCGGTTTCGGAGAACCAGTTTTTGCTGAGGAAGATGGAAATAGAGTTGAAATTTGAGCAGCTGAGACATGTAGAGCGGGAGGCAGAACGGGTGCGAGGGCATGAGCTTGAGCTTGAGCTTGGAAGGCTTGGGGTAGAGGCGCGGGCAGTGCACCTTGAAGCTAGGTTCGATGCTACTAGGCACCTACGTCTGGTCCCGCAATTTTCAGAGAAGGATGTTGACAAATATTGTTCTATGTTCGAAAATATAGCCACATCTCTGAAATGGCCTAATGACCAGTGGACAGTACTTCTCCAGAGCGCACTCACCGGGAAAGCACAAAACGTTTACGCGTCACTTTGCCCAAACACCCAGGATTACGCCGTGGTGAAGGCGGCTATCCTTAGGGCTTACGAGCTGGTGCCGGAGGCATATAGGCAGAGGTTTCGCGCTCTTAGAAGGGACAATGTGCAGACCTACGTGGAGTTTGCTTACGAGAAGGGGCTGTTGTTTGATCGGTGGTGCGCGTCGGAGAAGGTGGACACTTTGGTTAAGATGCGGGAACTCGTGCTTCTTGAGGAGTTTAAGTCCTATTGTTTGCCCGATAATGTGGCGATGTACATTAATGAACATAAGGTGAAGGAGTGCTCGGTGGCTGCGAGCCTTGCGGATGAGTTCGTGTTGACGCACAAAGTGCTCTTTGAAAGACCTAGTTATCTCGTGCGCAGTGTGGAGAGTAGACCGAGGTGGGGCTTGGGTGACAGGCCTGTGGCCTCTGGCGGTGGCAGTGTGGGCAAGGTTGCTGAGCGGGGAATGAGGGGAGAAATGCGTGAGTGTTTCCACTGTGGTAAGAAAGGCCACATAAGGGAGAACTGTTTTGCCCTTACCCGTCCCAGTAAACAAATCTTGTTGGTAATGACACCCACACGCACATCTCTGAGTAGGGATGCCCAAAGGGGTGAGGGTGAAAAGAAAAAGAGTTTCCGGCTGAACACAGGAGGCTTTGCTGACGGGGAGCGAGAGCGGGAGATTCAGGCCATGAGAGAAGCTCTACGAGACCAGGCCCAGTCTTTGGAGATGCCTGCTCTCTCTATTGCCTCGGAGTATTACACACTTCAGGAAATGACTGGCTTTAAAAAGACAAAAAAGCGTGTGAGAAAGATCAGGAAGAAGGACAAGCTGACAGTTGCGGATGAGCTTGCTGTCGACGCCCGCCCCTGACTTTGGCTCCAGGGCCCGTGGTCGCGGCCGCAAACAGCTGGAAGAAGGGAGTGAGGAAGTAAAGCCGGTGGAGATGGTCAAACTGTCCCACGATATCCCCCTGTTGTCTGATGACGTTAGAATGGCCGAAATGGACATTAGTGATGAGGATGACTTCACGCCTCCAGAGCCTGCTGTAATTGAGGAGGATGAGGCCGAGCAGGAGCTGCAGAAACAACTGGAGAAAGGGAGGAAGCTGAGGCAAAAGCAGGTTCTCAAAGACTCTGGGGAGAAGGTGGCTGAGAAGGAAATTATTGACTTTGAGGAGAAGGAAGAGAAAGATGACGCTGGAGATCCAGACTCGGACATGGATGAGAATATTGGATGGAGCACAATACATTTGGACGAGGAGCAGAAAGCGCCAGACTTCTCCACTGCCTCTGCCACCATTTTGGACGAGGAGCCCATTGTCAGCTCGGGGCTTGCTGCTGCGTTGCACCTGTGCAAAAACAAAGGCCTATTGGACACTGAAATGCAGAAGATGTCCCGTGTCAGAGCCACTAAAGGCGCCTTGCCAAATGACAACTACTGCATTGAGGACAAGGTGGGCTTCGATGACAAATACAGTCGCAGAGAAGAATACAGAGGCTTCACTCAAGATTTCAAGGATAAAGACGCCTATCAGCCCGAGGTCAAGATTGAGTATGTGGATGAATCTGGGCGGAGACTCACTCCAAGAGAAGCTTTCAGACAGCATTATTGTTTCTTGTTTTCCTTTTTCTGTTTGTGTTCATTCCCCCATTTCGCCTTGGGGTTATGGACACAAAGTTGGGTGTGGGGGTGTTATGTGTTTGTGCCCTGATCAGGCATTCCCTGAGTGTGTGATGTCTAGTTGTAGTTCCCTGTCATGTTTTGTAGTCCTTATCGTTTTCCCCTCCCCTTCTCCAGGTGTACCTATTTGTAATCAACCCAGGTGTGTCTTGTCTCGTCATTATCCCCTGTATAAATAGTCTGTCTTCCCCTTTTGTTGGGCTGCTGATCCTGTCTGTGCAGTTTGTGTTTCGTGTCTGTTCGTAGTTTATGTGTTCCTTTGTTCAAACCCTGGAGGTAATTATTAATTAAATTCTCTTTTTGTGCACTTTGGCTACCGTCTCCTTTGTTTTATGTTGCCTTAATTCAATGGCAACGTAATAGTAATGTGTTTGAAAGCCAAAACAAGAAAGCGATGCACAAAGCCTTCTAGTTTGCCTTTTCTAGTTTCTAGGTCACCCTAAGAGTTACTTCCTATGAATGTACAGTTTATCATGGACATGTGTTATAGTTAAAGTACTCGCAAAAGGGTTCATTTTAGAGTTGGTAGTATTTAATATGCAGTGTTGGAAAGTTACGTATTACATTTACTTACTTAAGTTATTTCATCCCACTTGAACTTTTGAAAGAACATCCATAACATTAATCTGTTTGCAACTTATATATATATATATCAATATCCCAATGACTTGTATATAGACTATTCTGCACTATTTCTATTATATTCTATTTTATTTTATTTACTTGCACTATTTTATCCGTTTTATTGTGTTGCACTGTTGGAGGAGCCTGTGACCTAAGATTGTCATTGTCATAACTGTAGCTATGCACAAATGATAATAAAAGCCTTGAATCCAAGTACTCAATTGGTAATTTGTTGGTAATTTTTTAGGCACATTTTTACTTCTACTGCACTACTACTAATTTGGAAGCACATTTTGTACTTTTTAATCCACTACAAGATGTATTATCGTATGTCAAGCAGCTACCCAGCAGGATATAAAGCCCACCTTTACCTAGTGCAACACTTAAATGATGAACACATTATTGCATCAATACAATACTTTATTATATGATTCTAAAATGGCCCATTCTGAACAAATACTTTAACATGTTCTGCTCAAAGTATATTTTGATGCTAAAACATTGACTTTTATTTGAGTATGCTTTTGAATACAGGATTTTTGCAATGATGAAACTAATTGGGACATTTCTTTGTATGAAGTAGTTACTGTTTAGATGTGGCTATTCAGTAAAAGGCGTCGCCTTTTTAAGAGTTCCCAGAAAGAAGAAAGTGAATGTGGTGGATAACAGCCAAAGACAAGACACCCTGCACAAGAATGCAGGAGAGTGAGAATTAAAGGGCAACTGCATCAGGTGTTCCCTTTGTGTGCAGGTGTTTGTGCATGCGCAGTCATTATTTTTGGAATATTGCTTGGGCATGCCTCTCTTGGTGCATATCTATTTTTGTCAACTTAGCAAAACTAAGGCTACAAATTATTTCCAAGTGATGAGTCATGTTGGTGTGGCCCACAGTGGAAGAGTTTAGGATATCTCACCATCAATGTTTCTGTCCATTGTGACCCGTTTGTAAAGGGAAAACTATAGAGCTTATTAAAGAAAAATAACATACATTTAAAATGAGGCAAATTGTATGTGTAAAAACATTCTGATGACCTTTTGGATTTATTCACACAAATAATTAGGGAGGGATATGTTTGTTTTTTAGTTTTTTTTAAGTTCTTTAAATGAGGTTACATTGTTACATTTGATAATTTAGGTAGAAATGTTTATCATTTGAGTAAAAGATATATATTTATTCAAAAAGAAGAAAGCACCATCTTCCCTAGATTTTTTTGTACATGTTTTTATAAATTAGCACCAAATGACACACTAAATATTTTAAAGAGTAGAAAGCACCCTTCTTCCCTGTAGATATCATTTATTTTTTGCACATGTTTTTATAAAATACCACCTATAGTATACACATACATTGATAACAGAGGAGAAGCAGATCAAAGAGGCGTCCTCATAAAACGTTTAATATTGTCGAAATCTTTTGCAAGATGTAAACATGTACAACCACTTACTTCGTTGGAACACATCACTTATCACCATTCTTTTATTACATGCAACGGTGTCATTTTATTAGAAAAGCAGTATGTGATGTGACTGCTTTTCTTGGGTGTGTCAGAAACTTGATAGTTAAAGCTGCAAAAGATGGCGCCATAGTGGAATGCCAACCGGTGTAATCTATTTTCAATTGGCAGTCTTTCTTTCATCTAATCTGAAGTAATGGTGCTCCGTCAAATGCAGTTTTTAAGCTTTGTTAAAATAACAAAGTTACGTGTACATGGAAAACATGCACACGTAACTAAAATGACTTAGCACAGGTTAGTTTCTTCTATTATATTTAAAGGATCGTCTTGAAAAGGAAAATATATCTTAAACAAATGAAGCAGAATTCTGTTTCTTCTGACATATCTTAGGGTTAGGGTTGGGGTTTAGGGTTACGAGTTGTTTGGAAAGATTTGTTCCAAGTTTTGAAGGTTTCTTTTCATGAGATGAGGTAAGAATGCAAAACTTCTCAGCCTGGTTGTACCAGTCAATCCTGTGGCACCTGACATTGGGGCAATGTTCTTCTTTACGAAGGCAAGGCAAGGCAAGGCAAGGCAAGGCAAGGCAAGGTCATTTAGATAGCACATTTCAACACAAGGCAATTCAAAGTGCTTTACAAAAATGAAAGACATTAAGAGCATTAAGAAACATATTATAACATGATATCTAGAAACACTCATTTAAAAGCAATGATATAAAATGGCATTTAAATACACTCATTTCAAAGCAAAGATACATGAATTACAGTTACAGTGCAGTGTGAGATACACACATCTGAACGAACAAAAATAAAAGTCTTCAGCCTGGATTCAAAAGTAGTAAGAGTTGCAGCGGACCAGCAGGTTTCTGGGAGTTTGTTCCAGATATTTGGAGCATAGAGTTGATCTGGAGGCAAAGGCATGTGATAGCTGATGTAAAAAAATGAATCCCTAAAGATACAATTCAGTTCAAATGTAAAGATCAGTCAATGCAATTCATTATTTACTTTTCACTTAATTTTTTTCAACAAGATAATGATTTCCTGTCATAGGCGTATTGGCTGACTTGGAATATGGACCACATCTGATTGTACTTCTTAAATGAAAATGTAAAAATATATTACAGAGTAGAATGAATGTGTTAACAAGTCCACTTTTCAAATAAATTCAGTCAATTACATTTGAAAATGTTTTCTAACATATCTTAGTTGATTAAAAAAAGCCCAATAACTTATTTACATAACAAGCTTGAAATATACCCTTCCTATTTCCCCTAACAGACATAAGCAGTCTGAGGTTTCTGTTTAATAGATGAGCTTCCAACATTTGAAACAAAAATAAATGAAAACCTTTAAAAAGCTGTGATGGCTGTTCAAGCATATTCCAGTATTCAAAATAATGTACCTACATTTGATTGATTTGTCTTACTTATAACTTAACTTATGAGGCAATATACCTCACCTCTAGCTAGTGGCCCAGACCTTCGTAGGTTTTTCTGTATGTGGACACCCCTGGAATAGAGGCTTTGAAACCTCTGTGTTAGGCGTTAATGCAGATTGTACATGACTAATAATCTGCATATATGATCTAAATGCGTATGTTTACAGTTGATGAGTGTAGTAAGCATGTACACAGGTGCTGAGTTTGAATTACAGTGGGACTAAATGGGCTTTGGTAGCTACAGTAGTATAGCATGAGATGCCTATCAGAATCAGAATCAGAATCAGAAATCTTGTACATTGTTACAGCAAAAGTAGACGTAAAAGTGGCATAGCACGTTAAAAAAAGGCATGCAAAAATACAGAATAAGCTAACATATGAATATATAGAAGAAAAGCACACATTAGTTATACTAGAATAAAAATGAAGACAAATAAGTAGGAAAGTACACATCCATGGCTAAAAATGATGAGCAGCAACCTAAAGAACTTCAAGGGACATTATACAAAATATGATTGATGATGATAATGATGTTTATTGCACATTATTTCAAGAAAAGTGTCTATATTGCACATTGCCATTTTATTGCACACGATCTCAACAGTCTGTATTGTGTGGGGGGGGTCTACCAGGGGCCGTGGTGGTTGTACAGTCTGACCGCTGCAGGAAGGAAGTACCTGCGGTATCTCTCCGTGAGGCACAGAGGCGAGATTTGGGTACCAAGGGCTGTAACCCCTAAACTTGGACAGTGGCTCCTGCAAATCCCACAAACAACAACCGAGGATAGTGCAGTCCTTGGAACAGCTAAGACACTAAGCATAAACCCTCAGGCTCCCAGGCCTCTGGTAAAGGACCCGAGCCTGAAGAAAGGAAGAACAACAGTGGTGATTTTTTTTTTAATTAGATATATTAATATAAAATGATTGGAAATATATCTTTCTTTTGGCCCCTTTTATACTTATTGATTGTTTTTTTATCTTGCGTATTTGAATTAAAGGTAGAGTTTTAAGGTGCATGTATGTCTGTGTAGACAAACCCCAATTTGCAATCTGTTGATAAAAAGTATATTCAAAGCATTGTTATTTCCAAAACAAAACAAAAGACAGCCAGTAATTTGTCTTGTGTTGTTAAAGGGTGTATTTGTTTGTCTTTTTTTTTTAAACTGAGTGACAAGCTTTAACCCTGATTGGTTATGTCAAAATGGAATGTTCAACCCGCTAACAAAACATTCTGAATTTGAGCTATGATTTGTGTGCTCCACCCAAATGTTAGGAGTGCTTCAACTCTAATTGGAATCCTCACTTTGTTTTGCGGAGCGGAGGAGATACAGAGGTGAGCTCAATCTGTCGCACATCTTTCTATAGCTTATTTTACTTCTTTTTTTTTAAGCATGGGCAAAGCTGTTTATAATAGGGGAAATGTAATAAATGATATTTGAAGCTGTGTAGATTTTGTAATTCAATCAATCAAATGTGAGTTGTCCAATGTAAATTGTAAAAAGTAAAAATGACACATTGTCTGCTTGACTTGACAAGTTGTGAGTGGCAGTGTCAGCATCGTAAGGGAAACAAATGCAAAAATATAGATTTGGCGAGATTAGTCAATTTAATAATTTGTGAGCTCAATTGTGCTTTTGAAATGTTTCTAAGTTTTGTTCGTATTGAAAATCAATCTAGATTTATTGGACTGCATTTATTTATTTCACAACTGGCAATGGATGCCAATTGTCACACGATTCTGACAAATGTTTTCCTTTTCCCTGTCTTCTTCTTCTTCTTCTTCTTCTTCTTCTTCTAAAATTACAGTTTCATAAATTCAGATCACTTCAGGTTCACACATGAAAAGGTGATTTAAAAGCGTTTTCACGATGGGTGGCCCCAGAACTTTAGGGCAAGTTCTACTACTCTCAGCAGTCGGTGTCGGTACGTGCCCGCCTTATTTTTCGTTAATAATATCTAAACGAGGATCATTCACTTGCTAGTACACATGAGAAAATATTGAAATGACAAAAAGTGCTTTTTTCCCTTAATTTCCTCAGTATGCATAT
This sequence comes from Gobionotothen gibberifrons, assembly GCA_943591055.1. NCBI lineage: Eukaryota > Metazoa > Chordata > Actinopteri > Perciformes > Nototheniidae > Gobionotothen > Gobionotothen gibberifrons. The sequence continues at coordinate 19,328 of CALSBZ010039771.1, read as the reverse complement.
CAGCACTGGTCTCTGCAGATGTAAGTTGATTTTTTTATTCAGCAGTAAATATAAAACTAGTTTTATGTGTGTCTTCTGTTAAATACTCAATAAATGTACTTTCATTTTGGTTTCAGTCAAACAAAACATCAGGTAAGAAGAAAGCTATCTTAACTCAATGTAATTCAAGTTAAATTGTGAAATTAAGTGTAATTTCACTATTTATTAGGTGTTTTCAGAAAAACGTTTTTGGATATAGATATTTAGATAATCATTTATGTTTTGATATTTGTAGGCACAGGTCGAGGGATATCTGAAAACTGGTCAGTATGTCAAAACAATATTGAAACTATTATTTGACTTAACACATTAACACACCAATGAGACAACAGAATGGCATTTTTACATTCATATTTGTTTTTGTTTATTTTTTTATTTCTGTTCTAATAGCAATGCTATCAATCCAGGCAATGGTTCTCAAGAATCTTGTAATGCAGAAAATCTACGAAATGCCAGTCAAGCAGTAAGTGTTGCAGAATTCACCCAAGAATTACATTCAAAGTGCCAAACAAACCCAATGATGTTTAGAAAGTCACCACAGAGCATTGGTGATACATGACACCCCCTTGTGTTCACTTGCCATTATTAAGCCAGGCTGCCACCTCCCTATGTTGCAGTGTAATACAAATTATTCAATAATTGTTCCCTATAGATATCTCATGCAGTGGACACACTGGTAAAGGAGCTATCCTGTAAAAGGGGTAAAAATGCAAGCTTACCAGAATACGAGGAGGAGGAGGAGGAGGAGGAGGAGGAGTTGGTAGAAGACCTCAGAGAGCTCGTGGAGTCAACTTTGAAAGTCTTCTCTCAACTGGTAAAAAACACAAACATTGCTTTTAGATGTTCTATTTCACACAGAAGCTCTCTTTGCCCTCATTCATTTAGGAGGAAATACCACAAATGAAATATTAGTCAACAACTACCCTACATGGATGAATGAAAGCTAGAAAAATTAAGTTTCAGATTTTTTGGAAATATTAAATGTTTTCTGAAAGCATGTGCCATTATCTAATGAATGTAGGACTATTACCTAGTTGTCATGGCATCAAATTCCACTTGTTAAGGTACAAAGATGTTAAGGTACCAAGACAACAACACATTTATTCAGGATATACTTATTTGCATACATAAGTAAATACGTTTAGATGGGAAATACATGCATTATGTATAAGTTATTGAAAATATAGGTTTTGTCTTGAACTTTTTGAAATAAATAATAATAATAATTATCTGTAAGCATAAGTTATACTATGGATATAGTGTTAAGACACACTAAATATAAATCACTTCTGGAATAATTCTACTTTGATGCTTTATTGGTTGGTGGTGGGGCTAAACCAATTTGTAACACTTAATAAATTGTTAAGTTGTTCACTAACATGTGTTTCCTATAGAACTGAGTAACACCAAAAAGCTAATAATCTGACAAATGCAGCTTCATTATTCAATGGTTCATGTCAACTTTTTCTTATAACAGGTCACCAAAGAGTCTGGATTTAATGTTCTGGATATATTTGGAGTTCTGGAAAGTCTGAGTCTTGGTCATCACTGTGACCCAAGATTCATCAGACGGTGGTTCAAAATAAAGATGGCTCCTCTTTTGTCCCATGTCAACAAACACTTCCTAACCCAACTGAGCAGACAGAACTTCAGCTGCAGTTCTTACCAAGAATTGTAAGTTTCGTAAATTCCCTTTTACTGTTGCATGCTGAAATCTAACTGTATACCATGTTTATTTGTAAAAGCTGCTACAAAATAAAACAATATAATGAGACTTATGAAACCAGTAAAATAAGGAGATTCAGTTTTTGCACACATGGTAAATAGGATTTATTTTAATGAAGGTTGATGAATGTCAGTGGGCTGGATGGAGTTCTGTAGCGCATGGAAATAATGTCGAAATTGAATCAAAAAAAGTGTTCACTTTCGCAGCTAACAATGCACGTGTTATCACACAATCGAACAACAAAAGTAACTTATGATCTTCATTTCTGTTGTTATAAGAAGAACAATAATTCATATGTATTTTCAAGGATTGAAGCTATGAGCGATGAGCTGGAGGACTCTCAAAAAGAGAAGGCAAAAATAATCTACCAACACTTCATTCATGCCTACCTATCAAGAAAGGATTTACCAGGTAAACATATAACAAATGGTAGGCTTAATGAATACAAATGATGAACTCAGAAGACCATTAACACTCTAAAAACTGGGTTAATAAGAACTATTTAGAATTGCATACACATTAAAGACTTTTCATTAGACTATTTACAAGGGCATAACAATAAACCACTCCCAAATTACCTTGTTGATATTAGAACATACAAAATAAAAAGTTTGGACTCTATATATTATGATATTATATCTCTTTATCCTACTTATTATTTAAAAGATCCTGGCTGCGCAAAAAGTGTGAATGGCAGTGCAGAATGGCTGGAGAAAAATCTTGGAATTTTTTCAAACTTAGCAAGTCTGAAGGAGCTTAAAGAAATCAACAACAACTTCTCTGCAGTGAGTAGTAATTTATTCTATAAATCACACATATGCATACGTGTAATTTTGTATAATAATGTTTGTATTTCTGTTCTTGGAAATAATAATGTACAAGCAACACAATAAAAAATCTATTTGTTGACAGGAAAAGAGTTTGGAACAACTCTCACCAGAGCAGAAGGCGGAGCTGATCTTGGATCCAGACAGTGGAGCTTTGGAGGATGAGGCCCTGGTAAAGAAAGTATTGGCAAGCTTCAAAGGGTCATCAGACAATGAGGAGTTTAAGGATTTCTTCAAGGCATTTGCAAAGAACAACAAGCAGGTGAATGCTTTACTTAGAAATTGACCTTTTTTTTTTATCAAAAACTTGCCTTCAAACCAGCCATGTTACAGTTGTCCTGGGCTAGGGACTTTTTGCAGAACTTAAAAAAAGGCCAGGAATTTTGTTGAATTGACTAAAATCATTTCAGGAATCTAAATGTTCTCCTGTGCTGAAACGTGTATACTTTTATTTCCAGAAAAATATCACCCTCATCAAAAATCCAGGTGTACGAGACACAATCTTGAACCTGACTTTGACGGCCCTTGCGCCTGAATTTGAAGAATTTGAGCCTGAAGACTTTAAGATGCTGTTCCAGGACCATTTGGCTCCTGTCTTGGCGAGCCTCCACCCTGGCAGCTTGGCGGTTATCCCCAATAACATCAGCTGTCACTCCTACAGAGCTATGTAAGTGTAACCCAAATGTCCCGTAGCCTCTCTGAACACCCTGGGACTCTGCGTTGTGTTTATTATAGGTGATGGGATGTTATGCAGAGGGAGGAAAACAGGACACAGTAGATCGGATTGCAGTGGAGACGCTGAGTAGTGATTCATTCATCCCAATGGCAGCTCTTCTGACACACCTTTCGTGGAGTGAATACAAACATTAGCGCATTAGCTACATGCTAACCAATACAACAACCAAATGAACAGACAAAACATAAACATCTCACTCCCAAACATACACAAACGGGTAGATAAACATTTAAACTAACCCATTAATTTTTAATTTAGTTTGGACATTTTAAACTAAATAATGTGTAAAATGACTTGCCACAATTAACACTGCTCACCTTTCGTGGAGTGAATACAAACATTAGCGCCAAGATGGCGGCCGCACCTAGAACAACAGGAGAAATACAGTGTCCCACAATGGACAAAAAACAACAATTTGCTGCGCAACAGCAACACCTAGTGGCCTGTCAAGGCTGCTACCTTACATCTACCCCTTCCTTAATTGATGGCGTCCCAGCCATCAGGCCAAACTAAATACAACAAAGGCCATATAGCACAAACAATGTAAACAGTTAAAGAGAAACAAATAACCTTTCTGTATGTAGGACTGTCTTATAAAATGTGTGTGTGTTATACATTTTAACAGTCAGAATGTTGTGGGTTGATTGTCTCACCCCTTTCCTGCTTCTCTACTTGCTTTGGCCCTTTGCCACAACTTCCATCCCCTTTCTCTCCTCCTCTGGTCCTCTTCCGAACTCAGGACTTGTGACTCACATGACTGTCTTTTCGGGGCACACCGATTTCTTGGTGGATTTCTTCTAGGAGCCTTGTCAGGTGATTTGGCGTCACTCACAGTCGTACTTTCCTCATCTCCTTCATCCATTTGTCCTTCATCCACATCCACTTCCTCCATGTGTTTGGGCTCATTGTGTACCACTGGTGTCCCAGGTCCCACCTTCTCCTCAACTTACTCTGTATGATCGATCTCACAGTCCTCTGCTGCATCCGATTCAACCTCTTCTCCTATCACTTCACTGGCTCGTTCCACTGGAAGGAACATACACTGTGTGAGGAGGTTGCGGTGCACCACCCTCTCTCTCTTGCTGTCCTCTAATCGTATCACATATACAGGTGTGTTGAGTTGTTTCTTCACCACAATGTATGGACATGCCTCCCATCTGTCTCCCAGTTTCTGCCTTCCCTCCACATGACATACTTTGACAAGGACTCTATCCCCCGGTATGAAGACTTGACCCTTTGCTTTTCTGTCATAGTGCTTTTTCTGTTGAGCCTTAGCATGCCGAGAGGTTTGATTAGCCTGTGCATATGCCTGTGACAGACTGTCGTACATAGTTTGGACATAATCACTGTATCCACGTGGCTCACTTGCGGTGGAAAGCCCAAAAATCAGGTCCACTGGGAGCCTAGGATGTCTCCCAAACATCAGGTAGTATGGTGTGTAACCTGTTGAATCGTGCTGTGTGCAGTTATAGGCATGTGTCATTGCATCCAGATGCTCATGCCAGCGGGGTTTCAAGTGTGGCTCCAAGGTCCCCAGCATGTTCATGAGGGTCCGGTTGAACCTTTCGGTGGTCCCTTTGCCTTGGGGGTGGTAAGGGGTCGTATGAGTCTTTGTGATGCCAGTGCACTTACACAGCTCCTTCACAACTGTACTTTCAAAGTTGCGCCCTTGGTCCGCATGCAGCTTCGCAGGGAACCCAAACCGGCAGAATACGTTTTTCCACAGTGTTTTAGCCACTGTAGAGGCCTTTTGGTCTTTTGTCGGGTAGGCCTGGGCGTAGCGGGAAAAGTGGTCTGTAACCACAAGCACATTTTCTATGCCACCTTTGGACTCCTCCAGAGTCAGAAAGTCCACACACACCAGCTCCATGGGGGCACTGCTGTGGATGCTGACCAGGGGAGCCCTGGAGCCTGCAGTAGGGGTCTTCCGGAGACAGCATCTTTCACACTGCTCACACCAAGCCTTGATTTCTTGAAACATTCTTGGCCATCGCTGGCCGGTAGCATCCAGCTTCGCAGAGGACATCACATATTTGAGGGGGTTGTTATCCGTCTGGACAGAGAATGGACGCCCATAGAGATGGTTGTAAAACTTGTCTGTCACTGCCCACTTCAGAGCAAGGAACTCCAGTTTGTGTGCAGGATACCTCGACTCGGCCGGGCTCAAGCCTCTGCTCGCATAGGCTATGACTCTCTCAGCTCCATCCTGGACTTGAACCAAGACAGCACCAAGCCCCTGTCCCGACGCATCGGTCTGAAGCACAACAGGTAGGCTGTAATCCGGATAACCCAGTACTGGAGCAGTCGTCAACTTTTGCTTCAGGGACTGAAAGGCTTCTTCACACTCTGTAGTCCACAAAAATGGTAGCTCAGGACCCAAACTTGTCTTCCTTCCTCTTATTTTCTTCCTGGGGTCACCAGTTGCCAGGCGGTATAAAGGCGCAGCGATGCTCGAGTAGCCACCAACGTACCGCCTGTAATATCCAGCAAACCCTAAGAACTGCAACACTTCCTTCCTGATTGTGGGCATCACCCAGTCCCTAACCTTGCTGATCTTCTCTGGGTCTGTCCTGATCCCCTCCGCCGATACCAAGTGACCCAAGTACTGCACTTCCTTTCTCACAAGCTGTCACTTGGAAGGCTTTAACTTCAAGCCATGTTCATGAAGCCGATCAAACACCAGCTGCAACCTCTCCAGATGGTCATTGAAGGTTTTGGAGAAGATGATGAGGTCGTCAAGGTAGATCAAGAGGTGAAGTTCAGATCCCCAAAACAGCAGGTCATGAGCCTCTGGAAGGTGGACGGAGCATTCTGCATTCCGAAGGGCATCCTATTGGCCTCAAACAGCCCCATGGGTGTGCTGAATGCTGTCTTGTCCTTGTCTTGTTCTGCTACCTCCACCTGCCAGTAACCAGATGTGAGGTCAAGCGTGGAAAAGTACTTTGCTTGCCCCAGAGCCTCGAGGGCCTCTTCTATTCTGGGCAGGGGAAATGCGTCTTTCGTGCTGTAGGAATTTAGCTTTCTGTAGTCAATGCACAACCATAATGAACCGTCTTTCTTAGTCACGATCACCACTGGGGACGCATATGGACTCTTACTAGGCCTGATGACGCCTGTCGCCTCCATCTCTATCAACAACTTCCGCACATCTTGCCACTGTGAAGGCGGAATCTTGCGATACGGGAGCCGGAAGGGCTTGGAATCAACCAGGGGAATGTCATGCTGCATTGTTTTTGTGTGGCCGTAGTCCATGGGATGCTTGGAGAAAACACCTATGTTCCTCTCGACAAGATCTCTAAGGAGGGAATGCTGGTGTTCATCCTCAACTGCCGCTTCACTTAGGTCCACCTCACAACTCACCACTACCTGGTCCAGACTCAGGCAGACTTCCTGACTGTCTATTATTGCGACATCCACTCAGCTTTTCATCTGGAAATTCCACAACATTGTCCACCAGGAATGCATTGGCCAGGTGAGTGTGTGGCCTAATAGTAATAGCATGTTGGGTAGGGGTGGGCGATATTGAAAAATATAGTATCACGATATTTTTCAAGCAAAATACCATTTCAAGCTGGTTTGAATTCTGCAATGAATCCCTGAATGAACAATTCAACAGGACTTTTGATATGGCTTCCTCAGTGTTCAAGTAGGTAGGCCTACACCCTACACAATAAACGTTAACACTGGTTTCTTCACCAAGTAAAGTGCACTCTCTTGCTAAATAAAATAAAATATTCAAGGCACAGTTTCTCAGTATAAAAATGCACTTTCTGTTTTAGGTAGCACTAGCAGTGATGTAACATCAATAAACATGAAAAGGAGAGTAAAACATAACTAAGTAAAACATAAAACATCAATGAGGAAAAGTCAGTGCCAAACAATTAAAATGCAAACTTTAGACTTGAAGTGCAATCAAAGACTTTAGTGTAATTGAACATCTGTTTCAAAAGGGAAAAACAATATAAATACCTTATTGATAAAATAAAATATAAGCCAACCGAATCAACCAAGACAATACATGAAGTGCAATACTGTCTGAATCCTGACTACAGCTTGGTTTTTACTAACCGTTATCAGTGTGTAGTTACTTCCGCATCATTTTGAAACGTGTATTACAATTAAATCACGGTCAAATAGGTTAATTGTGTCGTAGTTGGTTTCCACCCAGTCTATGTTTCCACCACAGTATTTACATGGATATAAGCCCCGCCCCCTCTCCAGCGCGTCCTGTTTGAGTGACAGGAGTAAACACAGCTGACTGCCGCGGTGAAACTCCAGCAGTTGGAGCGATGAGAATATTCGCTTTGCGTCCGTTGTGAACGCAGCATAACGCAGTTCAGAAACCACTGTTCTGACGCTTTTAAAGCAACTTCGAGATTTTAACAGTATCAGGGGCACGCAGGCCGTAGGATGTACAATTATTTTAGGGGCTTCACGGCCAGACCGGCCGTCATGGCCGCCGTGAAAATCCTACCCTGGTGCACTGATATGATAGATATGATATCTCTGAAAAGGCATATCGTGGAGACCTAATATCGTCTCGACGATATATATCGTCATATCGCCCACCCCTAATGTTGGGACAGGTTCATCACTCTGACCGGGGCGTAGCCTTTCTTTACATCAGCCAGGACTTTAGCAACCAAGAGGTCCTGGGGAAGCTGCAAGGAGGAGTTGCTTTCAATGAGGGCAGTATAAGTCTTTCTCCGTGGGCCCGTTTTGATCTCACACCTCAAATCCTTCTCTTTTCCTGCGGGAATTCGAATCTTGCGTCCGGTATACACAGCAGGGCCCACCTTGTCATATGTTGCCTCACGGTCGGTGCTGCCAATCTCCAGTAGAGCGGTGTACCACTCCGGGTGGTCTTCCTTGACTCGGTGAAGAAACTGCTGGCCGTAGGTTGCTTGGAGGTGACTCCTGGAGGCCCGAATGACATTTATTCCCACGAGGAATGGAACAGAGGAGCGATAATCAGAATCAGGGACAACAAAAGCAGGCACAGTTTTGAAATCTTTTCCCAGCACTTTCAAGTCAATTTGCAGGACACCATAGTAGGACACACTTTGACCTGCTGCACCCTCTATGGGTACTTTAGAAGGCTGCAGCTTTTGGTTCTGGGGGGTAGGGCAGGGTGGTTGCACCAATACCCGTGAGTAATACTGGTTACCTGAGAGCCAGAGTCGATGAGAGCTTTGCACTTCATTCCATTGACTTCAACCTCACCCTCATTACATGGGCCTACTAAGGGGGTGCCCCCTTCTCCACCAATTGATTTTTTTACTTGCTGTGGGGGATCTTGCTGCCCGCCCATGGTTGCCCCGGTTACCATGGGCTCTAAGCGTTTAAATGCTGAGCTGAGTTAGGCCTGTTCTCCTCTACAGGGGTCATAGGCTGTGGTTGGCGTGCCCAGGCCGGATTGGGATCTGGGAGCACTGCTCTGCAGACACGGGCTGTGTGTCCTTCCTTCCCACACCGGTAGCATACAAAACTTGAACTCTGGATTGCAGTTCTAGGGGGTGGCTGGACCCTTGATGGAGGAACCGTGGGTGAAGCAGCAACTCTTGACTCCAGGCGAGACAACTTTGCCATCTGCTCCTCTTGGTTAACAGCCAATCTCTTGATCATCTCTGTCAACTCTGACCACTCTGAGGTATTCTTTGACCTTTCTGCCCTTACATTAGTACCCTCTGTTGTAACATGCACCTGGGTGTATGTTTTATTTGCCTTGTTTTGTGACTGGAACCTTTTAGACTCTTTTGCTAGGTCTCTGAGTTCAGCTTGAAGCTCTCGGAAACTGAAAAGCAGGGGCTTCATAGGTGAAATCCTCGTGTAGACTTCCTCATCAATAAGCCCTCTTAGGAGCTGTCGGGTAAGTTTGCAAACTCGGTCAGGGAAAGGCCTGCCCCCTCTTTGACTTTCTTCGACAGCCCGCAGTATTGCCTCCAACTCTATAGCATAAGAGCAGGGAGATTCCCCGGACCTCTGGCTACACTCATAGAAGTCAGCCAGTGGATCTAGAGAGCCTTGTGTGTCACCGTACTCTGCCCTCAGTTCTTCAAATGCCTTCTCAGGGGTTTGATCATGGGGAGGTAGGTTCAGAACCAGCTTACTAGCCTCACCACCCAGGTGTCGCACAGCAGTGGAGAAGCGGAGGTGCATGGGAAGCTCTACTGCCTCAAGAAGGTACTGCAGGTCACGAATCCAGTCCTCTATGAGCATTTTACTGTCAGCATTGCCAGTGAAGACTTGGACATTCTTCACCTGATGGGTCTGCATGAAGCCACCATAGGCAGGCAGTGGAATGCTTGGGTGGGTGAGGGCTCTGCCAGGAGTCCTTTGCAGTGGCTCAGATAGACTGGAGTGAGTGTGGTGAGTGGGATATGGAGGTAAGGGCGCGGACTGATGGAGAAAATGGCGATTACTGCTGACTTGACGGTCTGAAGCAGGCATCCTTGGAGCAGGGGCTTGGGTGTGAGCTGCATAAGTTACATTCAGGGGGTTGGGCGCTGTCATGTTGGGGCCCCATGCACTGGTGACAGAATGTAGCCTCAGGGCTCCTTCACTTTGAGGTGATGTGGATAATGGACAGTAGCTTGTGACATATGTGATTGGGGGGTTCGTTCATAATCTGACCATCGGAGGGTCTGCCCAGTTATTCATAATGTTAATTGTTTGTGGTGTTTCAAACCTTGGTGCGGGTACTTGGGGTTCAGGAGCGGGATATGCATAGCTGGTGTAGACATGGGAGTTACGCTGAATGGCCTCGGTTGGATAAGGGGGGTTAATTGGAGGAGTTATGTTGGGCTGCTACATAGTTTGCTTTTCAGGGTAGGCATTGAGCGGGAAGCTCTGAGGTGGTACAATAGCTGTGGGTTCATACACTCTGACTTGGGGTGGGGGGGCAGGGACCATCGTTGACTGTACCACTGGCTGAGAAGCGGCTGCACCCAGTCTGCCATAATCAGACCTGTTAGTCTGGTGACTTGGACCCGGGCTAGGGCTGTTGTCGAAACAGAGCTGAGGTACCTGTATTGAAGCTCCAGGGCCTGGAAATGAAGATACATGAGCTGGAGTAACACAGTGATCAGTATAAGCTGATAGGATTGGGGGTTGTGGGGTATGATGCAAGCCTGAGTCTGTGGGGTTCCAGCTGATCCGGTGGTCTTCAGTATCAAACTGTAGTGAAGCATTTGCAAACCTGGTCTGCTGGTTGGTGAGTTTTGGCCTCACTGATAGCTGGTGGTTCGCTGTGCTCGTGTCAGCGGATGCCCCTTCACTCAAGAGGTGTGTGTGTGTGTTTTAATAGGGGAGTCATAGTTGAGGCTCATTGCAGGCCCAGGGAGAGGTTGCAGGCCTGATGCCTCAAGCTTTGGTGGGGAATCTGTATGGGGCACTCCACATGTGTTTGTGTGTTAGCTTGTGTTTATGTGGAAATGTTATTTCTAGTGTATTGTAATGAGTCAAAACAATCAATACAAATTATAATGTCAAGCACAATATCAGCTCGTAATTAAATTACATCTAGAACACTGCTCTATAAGAATATATATGAGATAAACTGGCAACAATAGCTTAATATTCGTTGCAGAGTGGTCTCAGACACAATATACTCTTTAACCATTCAAGTAGTGGTGAAGTTTCTATAATAACAGGAAAAATTCTCTAAAGAAAACAGCAAAGTTCACAGCCTTTAAAGGATATATTGGAGAAGGTGAATTTCCTGCCAATACAGCTTCACGGAGGATAATAGCTCAGTCCAACAAGCTGTTCACTCACCAGCAGTGTTGGGCAAGTTACTTCCAAAATGTGATATATTACATATTACTTATTACTGTCTTTTGAAAGTAATAAGTTACATTACAATATTACTGTCACTACTTTTTAGTTACTTTCACCAAAATAACCGCAAAAGAATGGCTAGGTATTTTAAATGCTAAAATGTAGTTTAGTGCAGCTCATTATGCATCCAATGAAGGGCAATGTGGTATAGCATAACAACTGTGTAGGCCCTTAAGGCTACTAACAACTTGTATTACACAGCTTAGTTGAATACTCGATTCTGATTGTAAATTCTTAACATGTGACACGTTGTTAATACAGTACAGACCACTGTCAAGGACTATAATGAAGGTTGCTAAAGCCCCTGTCACACTGTCCCGAAATTGACTCCCGATGGACACACGATAAAGGAAATGTTCAAATTCGGCTAGCAGCAACTTCGGGAGCGGTGGCAACATCTTTGGCATGCCAAAGATTTTGGCACCGCTCACGAAGTTGCTGCCGAAGCCTGAAAAACTCCGCTGCTCACCTGCAGCTCCTCCGTGAACCGAGCAAAACACACACTTCAAATCAGATCATCGCCCTTAGCTATTTTAATTACCTCTCAAACTACCTAAACTAGTTATAAATATGTTTATTTTTACTGTCGGCCGTGTCACTCATTACTGGATCAGCTGCATGAGACAGACACTGACGCTGTCAGAAGAGAGGGAGGAAAAAGAGAGGCTCCGTGTATTTTATATATAGTCGTTATTCATTTGTTTTAAAGCTCAATAAATAACAAAGAAGACCTTTGACCGGCACTGATGTTGCTACGATCAGAGCCGAATTTGAACATTTCCTTTATCGTGTGTCCATCGGGTTGTTTTATTGCACAACAAAATCATGTAAACATATTATGTAAATAACCCAATTTGTGTTCTGTGAAACTGAAAAGGATATAATATATTATTTTGAAGGCGAGTTGACAGAATGTTGTTGTTGCTATGGAAACAACACTACGGAGAAAACTTAATATCTTCTACATATAAAGACGGATAAAGTAAAGAACAAAGTCTGAAAATATCAGTACAGTATCATAGTACTTTAACATAATTGTTTTTGTAACTTTCGTTGCAGTTGTATGTCTTAAATGTAATGTAAATGTTGCCTTCGTGTGTGGTTCGGGGCCATCTTTGTGCGAAGTTCACAAATCCATAATCGTGTGTCCATCGGGTGTCAATTTCGGGACAGTGTGACGCGGGCTTAAGGAGGATCAAGAAAGAGAAAGGAAAAGAGGTTAAAAGACGGAGCGCTGGACGTCAGATAAATCACCAGAAGAAGGCAGACAGGAAGTAAACAATAACAGGACACGGAATGGGCTCTGTATTTTGTTTAGTATATGGCCATGTACAGGCCCGGTTCCAGAACAAAATGACTCAGGGTGCATCTGAGATTACAGGGGGTGCAGCAGTAGTAGGTTTACATGAGCAATAGTGGCCGGCAACAGCAATGAAAAATAGCATTGATGGTCCCCAATGAACAGATTATGGCATTTGTTATGTTTTGAAACCAAGCAAGTGAGAGCATTTCAAGTGAGTTAAAAGTGCAATCCTGAAATATTTCATATAGTCCAAAGTGGACTATGGCAAAGAAAAGCACAAAAGCTTAAAAATTCTACTGATAAAACAAATGAGCACATATTGTAAATCAAGGCAAATATTATTTGAACCAGCTCATGGTTTGAAATGGCAAACATTGAAAAGCAAAAGTATTACTAAAACCATGTACTACATCATCACCTTGGTCCCATCATATGCTCTGGGAAGAGAATATTTACTGTGCTTGAAAACTGGTATCACATCATCATGTGAGGTTGACTTTGTTACCTGGAGAACATTTCAGCTGCAACATCAGCTTGTTGATAAGCTTGGAATATGAGATATTTTTGTAGCCATTCGTGGTGAAGGCATCTGTGCTATTGTATGCATTATTTTTGACCCAACATTTCTACATGCATGGCAGAATATGGCACTATTTTCACATGAATTTTCTAGCCATTAGGCGCGTTCACACCAAGTACTTTTCCCACAAAGGTTCCTGAGAAGTCTTTAGTTCTCATGAACTAAGTACAGATCGCGTTCACACCGGAAATTAGTTCCTGGGGGTGGATTAGGCAAATGAAGCCGCTGACGTCACTTCTTCTTCTTCTGCTTTGGGTTTACTGGCAGGCCGCAAACAACTTCACGGCGTATACTGCCGCCCAAAATCCCCCGGCCGGAAGTCCCCGAGTAAATCGCCAGAACACCGACACCTCCTCATCTCCACCACTCCCATGTTTTATTTTGTGTTGTCATAAGTTAGTTTCTCTGTATTTCTGCGCTGGGCTAATGCTAATGCTAATAATGCAATGCGAGGATAATAAAATGGCGGCTTCACAAATGTTTTTGAGAGTTTGACGGGGCGTGGTTTGCATTCCGCCCAGCCAATCAGACACAGGAACCTTTTTCTCCCACGAAAGTCCCTGCTCTCTAGCAGGGACTGAAAAGGGGGTAAAAAAGGTTCTCTAGAACTAATTTAGTTCCTAGGACTTTTTGGTGTGAACGCAACTAAATCGTAGTTCTCAGGAACCTTTGTGGGAAAAGTACTTGGTGTGAACGCGCCTATTGTCTATTTTTATACCACGAGCTGCAAAATGACCGCCTTACCCCACTGTACAGGCGGGTACTTGTTTAGATATACCTGGGCAGGCTCTGTTTTGCCGTGGTATCCTGGCACCTGCGGGCCGCAGAGGGGCGGCGTAGTTTCAGGCGACGAAGACTGCTGCTCCGGGGGCGAGGGCGGCGCACAACGGAGGGTAACGTGATGTCCCCATCTGACCTGTTGCTACTGTCTGCAGTAGATGCAGTGTTGCTGGCGTTTAGTGATGGTTGCTTTAACCATTTTCGTATAAATGATTATCCACAGATGTGTGTCACTGCTGTGGAAGCACTTTGGAAATGATGCACGCGCAGCGGAGTAGGTCACGCCACGCGCACACACAATTTGTTGTTTGTATTTTTCGCTCTGTTCTCTTTTTTTAATAGAGGGTGCATAACCAGGGCTGCACATAACTGGTGCGCAGGTGCACCAGTGTGCCAAAAAAGAGCACCTGATCATTTGAAAAAAGGCGCATGTGCGCACAGAGAGAGAGAGAGAGAGAGAGAGAGAGAGAGAGAGAGAGAGAGAGAGA
>CALSBZ010039769.1:0-13902 GCA_943591055.1 Gobionotothen gibberifrons | reverse complement strand
AATCTGCATTGTAAACATGACACAAGGTGGCGCCATATCCATGTCATGCATGTCAGTGAATGTACTTTGAATTTACCCTCTGTATGTGTTAAGTAAATAAAGTTGCCTTGCCTTGAATGAAATTCATGCAACTCTTAATATTAGATACTGTGTTTTTAAGTGGCGATGGAGATTATTTGTTGACCCTGCTTTAAAGGATATTTTGCCTTTACAAATAGTGCGCTTTATTACTGCCTGGGTTTTGGTTGAAGTGCATTTAACTGCGTTTTCGCGTTTGGCTCATTTTCCATCCGAAAAACACGTTGTCTACCTGTCCTGTACCACTTGTTATGACTTCTCTCTCTCGCGTATTCCGTTAAGACCCCCCCCCCCCTCCCTGTGAGCCCAGTGTGCTCTGATTGGTCAAGCGACGTGCAACTGCTCGTGAGGAGCAGACAGGGCTTCCGTGTCGGAGATAGATACAGTCAGAGTAGGGGCAGGTCTTCACAGAATACGTTTTGGGGCACAAAATCAAGCTTTTTAAAAGGCGAGTGGATTTTGGCAGGCAGTAAGTGCGGACAAACGATTGAACGATAACAAGAACGGTTCAAAAGAATCGGCTCGTTCGCGACCGACACATCACTAGTTTGAACTAACGTACCAACGGCAGGAACTGCTTCGATAGCGTTTTGAGGAGCTTTTTGATTACAGATTTGAAAACATCGCTGCTTGCTTTAAAAATAGCACAATTCATGATGTCAAACCTTGGAAAGTATCTAGATATCCCTGCCCTAATGCCAAAGTAACTGGCAACTGAATATGTGTCGCCGTTTGATGTCTATGTCTGGACCGCTGCGTAAAAAGGAGGGTTTCTGCCCGTTACTTCTCCGCTATTTTCTTGTCGCTCTTGTCTTGTCAGGGTGAAAAGCAAACTGCATGCAGTGAAAAGCAAACTGCATGCAGTTTGCTTTGATGTAAGTGTCCTTAACAACGGTCAATAAATCCTTGACAGCGGTCTGTCTGTTCTGGATTAACAACGTGTCACGTGTTGTGAATTGACCAATCAGAATCGAGTATTCAACTAAGCCATGTAATAAAGGAAGTTTGAAACCTCCTTTCCTATCATTCTAGAGAATTCCAACGGCACTTATCATGGCTGCCACTAAGCTAAATGGACTATTCGACTTCAGCCTCGGATTCTCTAAAGCACCGCAGTCTCTTCTCAAGTCCTTTTGAATTCTCCTATCCACTATCCCTTAACCCTGTGACGTTCCACTCAGAGGTCAAGGAATAGACGATAGGGTTAGAACTTAGGAGCTGATTTTTTAACTATCCGACCGCAACCAAGGATTTCATTTAACCGACCTGAGACGGGGCCTTGGTGAAAACAAATTGAGGGATTGACCAATCAGATGAGGCTCACGTGATGCCCCTGCCAACCTGTGATTGGTCAGGGCCATGCCAAGGGAAGCCAGAGGCGGCTGGCTTCCCTTGCCTCACAATCCAATCAAATCGCATCAACTTGGTGTTGCAGTGACGCGTCCTAAAACCCGGAAGTAAGTTGCGTTCGGTTTCTGTAGACAAAAAAGCAATGGGATTTCTCCATAGGATTTTGGAAAATAGCTTGAAATAAGGTCAGTGGAAAACTAACCTGTTAGATAAATGCACGTTTTGTTCAGTCGGATAATATCCACATGTCTACCCTGCTTTTATAATAGGTAGGCCGTGACTTTTAGGTATAAAAGTCACGGCAAGCCACTGGTGAAAACCACCCTTGAATGATGGGATGGTAGACTAAAAGCTTGAGGAATCCAAACTACAACATATAATAAGTACCCTGTATCAGGATTGATGCAAAACAAGTGAAATTTGACCTTTAAAAAGAGAGATTTAGCACAAAAAAACCCACTTCTGGGGTCATTTGGGTGGATCTTCCATATCTCTGGCCCCCCTTGCTCGATTTTGCTTATTGACATCTCTTTCTAACCGTCAGAGCCAATGGAATCGAGGGGAACTCCCACATACTCCTTATTTGGTAATGTGTGTGTGTGTGAGACTGACGCATAGCCAAAACCAGAAGCTGCGATAACTCTGGTGGCTACCATTAGCAGCTAACATTTACTCTCCGATTTTTACATAAAAATGGAATTATGGATTATAAATTTTAAAAAAATATTCCACAGAAACATTATCAACCTATGGATTAACCGATTCAGCCGCGTTTTTTCTCGTTTTAATGCCATTGAACAAGTCTTTTGATCAGATTGACAGCTACGGTGAGACGATCTCCCATAAAAGCTCCGTAAAGGTACGTGTTGTGATGTCTGTGTTTGCTTCCCCTGTCGCGAGTTCGGATCACTCAGTGATGATATATATACCTAAATAATCTGTGGAACCTCAGCTTTAATCGGATATCTTGTATGTGCAGCTACGATAAGTAATAAGGTTATCTTTTATCTTGAGTTCTGTGCCAAAGTGCGTTAGCATTTTTCGCTAAGGGGTGATTTAGATGCTTCTTATGAGACTTGTGTTTTGTTTTGGTAAAGATGGTTTGTATCGTCAGTTAGCTGAGATTCTTCCCGTTAATCTGGTATAACACATTAATAGGTTCTTAAATATTAAGATGCCCTGAGACCAGTGTTGGGTGTAACGCGTTACAAAAGTAACGGAGTTACAGTAATATATTACTTTTTGCTGTAACGAAGTAATGTAACACATTACTAATGAAATGTGGGTAATATATTACCCGTTACAATGCTCAGTAACGCAGTTACAACACATTTTAACCCGAAATGAAATGGTGTTTTGTTTTTTAAGAATGTACTAACATAGCGAGACATTCCGACACCGGAGACAAATTGTGCAGGTATATTAGTAAACCTGGTGTGTTTACCCTTCAGGCTTCTCGTCGGGATCTTCGGGGCAGTGTTGTGCAACCTCTATTCAAAAAAGAGAATGGAGCGAAAAATACAAACAACAAATTGCAGGTATATCTAAACACAACCCAGTATCACGGCAAAACGTGAACATGTGACGATCTACCATGCTGGGAGACGTGAATATGTCACGGTTTCGTCCCTTCAAACGTGACAGTTAGTCGGTATTGTTAACATGGCCCAACCAGTGGAGAAATACCCGGAAGTGCCAAGCAAATTTCTTTTTTTTTATTTTCAAAATTAGATGTTTTTAATTTATTTTTAATCGTCACACTCGATTTCGCCAATTTTCTTGTTGCCCTAGCTGGTCGACACCTCTTTTAGCAGAAACAAAGGATACATTAATGTATTAAATCAATGTTAATCCATGTGTGTGGATCATAGACTGTATAACAAGTCTGACAACCCTGCTGAAAAAACCAGCTAAGACCAACAAGGCTGGTCAGGCTGGTCAGGCTGGTAAACCAGCTGGTAAACCAGCCTGACCAGCCTGACCGGCCAGTCAATATTAGGCTGGATTAGTTGGCTGGTTGAGAGGGGTTTTGGACACTTTAGCTGGTCAGGATAGCTGGTTTGGTCACAGTGGTCTAGCTGGTCACCATTAGCTGGTCGGGATAGCTGGTTTAGCTGGTAAAAACGGGTGGTCACAGTGGTCTAGCTGGTCAGGATAGCTGGTTTGGTCACAGTGGTCTAGCTGGTTACCATTAGCTGGTCAGGATAGCTGGTTTAGCTGGTAAAAGCTGGTGGTCACAGTGGTCTAGCTGGTCACCATTAGCTGGTTGGGATAGCTGGTTTAGCTGGTGGTCACAGTGGTCTAGTAGCTGGTCACCATTAGCTGGTCAAGATAGCTGGTTTAGCTGGTGGTCACAGTGTTCTAGCTGGTCACCATGAGCTGGTCAGACTGGTATGATCTTGAGTAGAACTTTAGCTGGGATTACTTGATGGTTAAACTGGTCATATATGATGATGAAACACTCTCACCCAATTGCAGTAGCTCAATGGACATCTATCATTTCAGATCAGAGCACCTACCTTACCAGAAAGGTACCAGAATGTATAGAATGTATTGTCTGTAAATAAATACTCATACATCAAATGATTAGAAGCAGGAACATAATTTATAACACACAACATGAACATTAATACAAATTGGAAAACATTTTCGAAACACCCATTCATTCATATTTTTACTTCGACTGTTTCTTCCCGCTTTTCACGAGTATCTTTTGAGAAATGAAGTAACCGACCAACTTCTCCCTCTTCTCCCTCTCGGTCTTCTCCACATTTTGTTTTGTCAGCCATCCTCGGAAGCACTCTTGAAAAGAGAAAGGAAAAACAGATTAGCTTTTAGCTTTGTGTTATGATTACTTAAATATGTGCACTGTGAGATGAAAAAGAAAAATGTATCAAATTTAGTTTTGAACATTCACTGTGATTGGGTCTATTATCCACGCAATACACCTTGTTTAATTTTTTTCTTAATTTACATTATTTAATTTCATATTCTGTTCTTGTAAATATCATATTCTATTATATTACATGTATATAAACTTGTTGCACTAATTGTTATTTTGTATTTTATTATATATGTTGCATTGTTGGAGGAGCTCAGGTCAGAAGAATTTCATTGACATTTCTACACTGTAGCTGCTGAGCATATGAGAATAAAACCTTTGAATCTTGAATCCAACACTTTTTTCAGTGGAAAATCCTAAATTGTAGGATAGTTTGGCCATAATAATGCTTTATGATTACATTTCTAGTGAGAAGTGTATATTTTAATTTCAGAATTTACTTATAGATATTACTTTACACCCGGGAGTATGTATTGTCATTCTTATTGTCGATAAATTGAGGGATATACGCTATATTTTATTAACACCAGTATGTACTTTATACATCCACCTTGAGTGTTTTTCTCTGCACCGGAAATAATTTAATTTTAAAATTAAACGGCATATTATATAAACTATATCAGCGCCACACCTGCGTAACACATGGTGCCTCTTGTCTGAACAATTTTTAAGCGATTTGTAATCTATTCTTGTCGACTTGCAGCCTAAATACAAAGATAACTCCACTCTGCTACCACTGCTTACCTCTAATGAGCCTTGGTAGAACTAGTGTCCGAGTCATGGGGTCCAGAACTGACTGAAGACATGTGGAACAGAGGACAGGCATGGTTCGATGTACAGGGAACTGGAACTTTGAACAGGTGCTTTCATCTTTTCTGCCTGAAGATTCACAAGTTCTTGATCAGGTGTTTGATGTGGGCTGGCATGATCCTTTCTGCAGCGATAAATAAAGAAGACAAAGAAGACATTATTAATAAAAGTAATGATGGTAACAACAATAATATTAGTATAATTATTTATATAGCACTTACACAATTGCAAAGTGATTCTCACAATAAAAATAAAGAACAAAACAATATCAACAATAAAAAAACAAATGGTTATAGGAATGTTAAGAGACAAAGAAATGATAAACATTCTGAGAGGCCGACTCAATGGCTCTTGATGACATCAATGAGCAGTCCCAATAGATGCTGTTGTATAAAAAGAAATAGAATCGCTCCAGATTTCTTCTATTTTGTGTTGGACGATTTGTTATATTGATTGCTGATGGATGTGTGTATATATATATATAGGGTTTATTCAACAGCAGTAAAGCATTAAGTTGCTAAATTAACGCACACTGAACTGTAAAACAACTTACCACTGTTTAGGAAAGGCTCTGATCAGGAGGGTTGACTAGTAGGACAGCAAAGAGGTGGTGTCATATACAAACATTGGTAGATGTTACACCTGAAAGAAAGATAAGGAAATAAGAGAAGACAGGAGGACAAGCTTTAACCTGAGCCAGTTTTTTCAGTCTTTACAATGCACAGTTGGAAATTACATTCCAAAAGCTAAATTCAAACTCAATACCATAAATAACTGGGTACCAAAGTGCTTTACCTGAAAGAACACGTTCCACACGGAGCAGCATCCATCCGGCTCGGCCTTTTGCTGCATATTATCTCCTCCCTCTCCACTGTTTGCAGTAGATCTCTACTGTCCAATAAAACTTCCCCAAAAAATCATATTAAAAAAAGTTCAAAACAACAACTTGCTTTTGGCATTGAAATGGATTAGAATCTCACCTTTTTCCTGGATGTCAGGAAGGCCAGGAAGTCGTTCCCTTCAAGTCTGCAACCAGTCATAGGAGTTCAAATGCAAAGCCTGAACGATGACAAGAGCGATTATATTTACAATTATATTTTTTATTAATACCAGAGCAGTGTGTACATAGGCATCCCTGTATGGCATGCAAAGAACAGATAAAATCCCCTGACTGACTCACACACTTTGGTGATGTCCTCATCAGATAAGGTTTAATTTTTTAGCAGAATAGTAACATTACTCAAAGTATGTCGGACCCAACTCACTGTATCATTGAGTAGAAAAAACTGTCCCCACAATTTCAGGTACAAGTTTACAATGAAGCACAAAACCCTTTTTGTATTAAGCTAGCTGCCACAAAAAGTACAGCTACATGCTAACCTTTGGTAGAGAGCTACAGTTAGCTAACTTCATGTTCAACACAACACCTCTAATGGCATTACATTAACGATTTTAAACAAAACGTAACTCTCTCAACTTGTAAGATAACGTTAAGTTAACTTACCCTTAAATAACTACATCACGTTTTTCAGGGGAAACACAAACTGCAGAAAACGTTAGCTGCTAACTGTTGTTAGCTAAGACAGCTAGCCTCCTAGCAAACGTAAGGTTAAGTTAACATTAACGTAATGTTGTAAGAAAGCAAAACGAACCTTCGAGAAAGCTTTTACTCTCTGACTTGGTGAAATTGTGTAGTGTTGCTTACCTCCAGAAGGACTTTTAGCGCGTTTCCCAGTAGACAGAGCTGTCAGAGTTGTCAGAGCTGTCAGAGCTGTCAGAGCGGCGGTGCCTCTCAGAAGTTCAACTCCTCGACCGTTAGTCAGCATAATACCAGCTTCACCAGCATAGACCAGCTAAAACCAGCATAGACCAGCATGACATCCATGCTGGTCTATGCTGGTTTAGCTGGCCAGGCTGGTCTTGAACCAGCAAGAACAGCCTGGCCAGCTTGTCCAGCCTGGTAAACCAACTAAACCAGCCTAACACCAGCCTAACACCAGCTAAAACCAGCTAACACCAGCCTAACACCAGCTAAAACCAGCTAACACCAGCTAAAACCAGCAACCATCTTAAGCTGGTCTCAGCTGGTTTTTTCAGCAGGGAAACAGGACGCACTGCCGCCAAAACTGAAAACGTGACGTGGATCATAAATATATCATGAATTAAAGGTGAGGTGTCATGCTATTCCGGTTATTACCCGTCCCCTTGTGTGTTATGAAGGTTTGTCTGCATGTAAACGGTGTGCAGAGTCAAAACCCTCAAAGTACACCCTGTAGTGAGTACAACTCTAAAACAGCAAATCCCTCCCCTAAACGGCTTGTTGGAGATACGTCATTGTCCATTTTTTACTTCCTGGGTGATCCTACGACACAGCACCCAGTAGCCACGCCCAGAGCTACGCCCAAAGCTACGCCCAGAGCTACGCCCAGAGCTACGCCCAAAGCTACGCCCAGAGCTATGGCCGCACCCTCTGCCAGCCTATATACTGTTGGAATCTCAGGTTCAGTTCAAAACTGTATCCAGTCATGCCAACGAGGGTCTGCTTCCTGTCCTGTGAGGGGAAATGTTCAACACATGCCTTACCGAGGACAGAACCACGACGAAGTCAGTGGTTGACATTCCTTTTTAACACTGTTCCTTCAGATGTTGGAGCCGGTATTTTACTGTGTGTGCGGCATTTCACGGAGAATAGCTTCACAAAACATGAAGCGATTCATACCGGATATATACAGCGTAGGACACTGAAGGACGATGCTGTTCCTACTTTGTTTGGACCAGCGGGAGATTCGGGTACCCAATCTGTAAGTATTCATTGTTGTTTGTGTATTTATGATGTTTAAAACAAGCAAGCTATATCTACCACAACTGTGAAAATGGGTAAACGTTTTTTGGGGTGCTGAGCCATTGACACGGTGCTAACTGAGCTAACTCAGTTGCTAACGTTTACACATATAAACTACAATGTCAGCAGATGGCTTTACATGTTTGTCATGGCAGGATAATGTCTGCATTCACACACGGAATACTCATACAGTATACTCCGGGTGATTTCCCTTACGGCCAGTACATTATATGTGGTTTTCCTCCAAGCTGCGACGGAGCTCTGTGCATGCTAACGAGGCAGCTACAACGAATGACCGAACGTAGTAGACTACTGTATAAGATTGCAATTGTAAACACGTTATTGCTAGCCTAATATGAACCACTAGCTTTTGTTCATAGTGGTTTTATTACACTACATCATACTCCTGGTGATTTCCCTCCGAGATGGAAATTACCCGGAGTATACTGTGTGTGCTAACGAGGCTAGCTATACATGCTAGGCAAACACATTGTTTTCATGCCAGCTACAAGGAATGACCGAACGTAGTCCGCTGTATAAGATTGCAATTGTAAACACGTTATTGCTAGCCTAATATGAACCACTAGCTTTTGTTCATAGTGGTTTTATTGCACTACATTAGTTGCCTTTTCTCCGAGCTAACGTTCATATTCTACCAAGGTAAACAAGGAAGCTAGGTTAGCATATTAGCTGGCAATATCTAACGGTGTTGAGATACACACTCCTACCACAACTACTACTAACGAATCTAAAACAACTACGTTTCTATTATATAATATTTTCTGATTTGCATTTGATTTCATCCTGCCAGATCAGGAAAGTCCTGGCGTATCTGGCGGACAATACATGATCCAGCCGGGATGACCACTCTGATGCCTCAGCCCCGGGTGTAGCATGCAAGACGGCGGGGAGGAATGGATGATATACCGTGTATATATGTATATTTATGTTCATTTTGTACATTTCTAAAATAAAGTTTGATAGAAAATACTTAGTAGCCTTTCTTCCCTGAAGTATTTGCTCCTATAACATATCATTCATATATAGCAAACCATGATTTGATTTTTCATCAAACAAAGTAGTTTATTACAGGTAAAAATAACGTACTCTTCTTCCGTTCTACGCCTCAAATGTCTATACTCGAATCTGTACATGTTATAGGGTGTGTAAGGTGTATATATTGGCATATGATGGTGTGTGCTACCGTTGGTGTTTTCAGCTAGCTAGCAGCTAACTGAAGCCACCTTTCGGAGCGGAGCCTCTCTGGTGGTTGACTAATCAGAACAGAGGGGCCGAGCTGACCAATCGGAGCACACTGGGCTCACAGGGAGGGGGGGGGGAGAGCTGCAGCGAGCCGTTTAGTGGAGAAAGTGAATACACACACTTTACAGAGATGCTGTATGCGAAACCAATGTGAGTTTGGAAAATTGCACAGTATTTTTCTATTTTAGTATACCTCAACAATGGAATTATGATCAGTGGAAATGGCCATGACACCTCACCTTTAAACAACATCTTACATTTATTTTCACACAATACGTCTCCTTGTAGTATCAATACTAATTCGGCTGACTTTTATATTTGATCCAATTGGTAGATAGGTTAGGCTATATTTACACCATAACGGTGCGCAGCTGATATAAAAGGACTTTTTCAGTTTTTAAAGATATTACTGATTTTCTTTGAATATAAGAATGTAAATACTGATTTGAGAGAATAGTCAGGGGATTTGGGTGATGGGAGACACATCTATGGATTCAGAATGTCAATAGCTTACTGTTAAATGACGGATATACCTTTCTGTCTGTGATGTTTTACAAATCAGAGATTAGAAGTAAAACATGTGAAATAATATAGCAATATCCTGTACAATTATGTGAAAACATGAATACAATTACACATCTTCAGATGTTATACATACACAAGTGTCCTACACTAATAATACAAAGTTATTATGGCTGTGTGTACCTTGTGTGCACCGCCTAGTGGTTAAAGCACGTTATTGAATTAGTTGTGTATATGATATGTCAATGAACCTTAGAAAATCTTGAAATCTTGAAAGGGATATGCAAAATAGCCATTATATACAGTCTTTAATTAACTATTAGTAGAGAATAACGAGTAATGAATATACTTTATTACTCGTTTCCATTCATGTCAATTGCAGTTAAATGTTTAGTCTTCTCAAGCAGCAACTATCAAATATCTCTCCTGATTGTTGGCACTTGACAATCACCTACCCTGAATTTTACTCAGGTGTAACTAAAGCCTGATTTAAGGGTTGTTTATATTTCACATCATTAATCAGAATCTGCAAAGTAACTAAAATAAATGTAGTGGAGTAAAAATACCAGGTTAACCTCTGAATTGTAGTGGAGTAGAATTGCTGTTTTGTTTAGTAATGGATTGAATATGGAATAAAGGTTTTTGACAAGACCTGGTGTAACAATAATCAAAAAGGACATTAAAAGAGCTCCAGATGTTAATGATCTAAACAAAACAGCACACCTGAAATGTATATTTAAATACTTTATTAAAGGCGGTGAATTAGTTTTTTCTGTATGTTTTTCAAATCAGTGTAATACAGTAAGTGTCATAGACAGTGTTACATTGCTATTATTATCCTTAAAATATATGTAAAACAAAACCACTTATGATCTTTTTATTTGAGTGGTTTACTAATGACAGTTAATTCTGTTTTTGCTATTGATGGTTTCATTTTTGTGAAAAATAATCAAATAATCAAATTCAATAACGTGCTTTAACCACCAGGTGTCCCTTTCTATCAGCTGTGCACCGTTATCAAATCAAATCAAGTTTTATTTATATAGCACATTTATAAACGATTTTTGATCGAGCCAAAGTGCTGTACATATAATACAAATAGCCTACAGTAGGGACACTTTACAGCAAATACAACAGCACAGATTGTTCAGAATATCAATGTGAGAAAAACGACACCCTCTATCCTTAGACCCTCACATCGTACAAGGAAAAACTTCCGGAGAAAACCCACAGATTTAAAGGGGAAAAAAGGGAGAAACCTCAGGGAGAGCAACAGAGGAGGGATCCCTCTCCCAGGACGGACAGACGTGCAAGAAAAGCGGTGTGTAAATCGAAGAGATAATACATTTTACAGCCTATAGACCGAATGTTAGGAAATGCGTGTGTCTGTAATAAGAAGATGAATCCACGAAGATGTCAGCTACAATCCTGGTTATGGTGTAAATACAGCCAATCTACCAATTGGATCAAATATAAAAGTCAGCCGAATTAGTATCGATACTGCAAGGAGACGTATTGTGTGAAAAGAAATGTAAGATGTTGTTTAATTGCTGATATATTTATGATCCCCGTCACATACAGTTTCTGCGGCAGTGCTTCCTGTTTGTCCAGAAGTCTTCTCATCAGGGCTCTATAAATACAGAACTACGGCAGATATGTAATATGTAATGCAGCCGAACCGTGTATTACAATGCCGTTATGTGATGACCTCCAAAGAGAAAAGCAAGCAAACTCGGAATAAAGTATTATTTTTTTTTTTTTTAATATTTTCGGATTTCACAACAGGAAGTCCGGTGCGGAACAATACCCCCAACCCATAGATCCGTGGGTGAATAATGTCAATCACCACATTACACACATCCCTTCACATTTACATTAATTTACATTAAAGTATTTCGTGAGGGCTTCTAACATGTTTTTAAATATAATTAGGGTTGTAGTTGAAGAGTTTGTAAATTGCGTTGCCTGTCACGTCCGTTAATTCCACATCCACACCTTACAGTCTATGATACACACATATGGATTAACATCGATGTAATACATTAATGTAGCCTTTGTTTCTGCTAAAAGAGGTGTCGACCAGCTAGGGCAACAAGAAAATCGGCGAAATCGAGTGTGAATATTAAAAAATAAATTAAAAACATCAAATTTTGACAATAAAAACCGACCAATAGGCGCGGTAGACCATTTGCTTGGCACTTCCGGGTATTTCTCCACTGGTTGGGCCATGTTAACAATACCGTGTAACTGTCACGTTTGAAGGGACGAAACCGTGACATATTCACGTCTCCCAGCATGGTAGATCGTCACATGTTCACGTCTTGCCGTGATACCGGGTTGTCTAAACAAGTACCCGCCTGTACAGTGGGGTTAGGCAGTCATTTTGCAGCTCGTGGTATAAAAATAGACAATGGCTAGAATATTCATGTGCAAATAGTGCCATATTCTGCCATGCCTGTAGAAATGTTGGGTCAAAAATAATGCATATAGGCAGCACAGATGCCTTCACCATGAATGGCTACAAAAATATCTCATATCCCAAGCTTATCAACAAGCTAATGTTGCAGCTGAAATGTTCTCCAGGTCACAAAGTCAACCTCACATGATGGTGTGATACCAGTTTTCAAGCACAGTAAATATACTCTTCCCAGAGTATACGATGGAACCAAAGTGATGATTTAGTACATGGTTTTAATAATACGTTTGCTTTTCAATGTTTGCCATTTCAAACCATGAGCATGGTTCAAATGATATTTGCCTTGATTTACAATATGTTTTCATTTGTTTTATCAGTAGGCCAACAGTTTTTAATTTGTTGTGCTTTTCCTTGCCATAGTCCACTTTGGACTATATGAAATATTTCAGGATTGCACTTTTAACACACTTGAAATGTTCTCACCTGCTTGGTTTCAAAACATAACAAATGCCATAATCTGTTCATTGGGGACCATCAATGCTATTTTTCATTGCTGTTGCCGGCCACTATTGCTCATGTAAACCGCTGCGCCCCCTGTAATCTCAGATGCACCCTGAGTCATTTTGTTCTGGAACCGGGCCTGTACATGGCCATACAGTATACTAAACAAAATACAGAGCCCATTCCGTGTCCTGTTATTGTTTACTTCCTGTCTGCCTTCTTCTGGTGATTTATCTGACGTCCAGCACTCCGTCTTTTAACCTATTTTCCTTTCCCTTTCTTGATCACCCTTAGCAACCTTCATTATAGTCCTTGACAGTGGTCTGTACTGTATTAACAATGTGTCACATGTTAAGAATTTACAATCAGAATTGAGTATTCAACTAAGCAGTGTAATACAAGTTGTTAGTAGCCTTAATGGCCTACACAGTTGTTATGCTATACCACATTGCCCTTCACTGGATGTATAATGAGCTGCACTAAACTACATTTTAGCATTTAAAATATCTAGCCATTCTTTTGCGGTTATTTTGGTGAAAGTAACTAAAAAGTAGTGTAACTCATTACATTTCACAGACAGTAATATTGTAATGTAAGGTTAACTATTTCTTCATCAACATTATAAAACACAGAAATTACACTGAGTATTAGACACCCTTACTGTAGCTGAAAAATAATTAACTTATTAGATTTAAATAAACGTGTAAAACACTCTCAATACTTAAACTGTCCTTGTTGACACATTCATACCAAGAAAGCAGTGTTTGAATATATGTATTCACTTATAGCAATGAATTAGAACAAAGAAAACTTCAACAAAAAATCTCATGGTACCTTTAATATAAGCACCAAAACCCAGCGTCTCTCATTGTCATTATCCATGTCAATCTGAGAGGATGTTATGAGTTGTATGATGTTATTTTTTTTTTTTTTTAAAGGCTAATTATTGTTTTATCTTTGTTGTCGTTCATCACTACAGCATGAAGTGCCCATGCATCACAAGAAAAGAACATTTGAAACCTGTGGTGCATTTGGAAAGTAGACTCTGATTGTCAAACATGAATGGGTTATTCATAAATATTATACTGTATACGGTTCTGATAACACTGTTGTTTACACTTACTGTATGTCTATAATGCCTTACGTACATAATTTGAATAGTTTGAAGGCTTTTATCACATTTACAAGCGCTCACAAATATTCAGATTGCTTTATCACAAAATCATAGAAGGCTATGAAGCCTTTTATCATGATGTATAAGGTCAAGTATCATAATAC
>CALSBZ010039768.1:0-10470 GCA_943591055.1 Gobionotothen gibberifrons | reverse complement strand
CATTTAAGCTAAATTATGCTATTACAACATTGATTTAATTACCAACAAAAGCTGCCTGCCTTCATTTGATTCTCTCTGAACTGCCTGGTCTTTTTAATGTTTAATGTCAACCATGTGTGCAGATAGCATGACGTAGAACAGATCGGCGATCGCCGATGCTAGCGTTAACGTTTCTCCCCCAGGCTTAAATGGTGTATTATAGAATGATCACACCGCTGTGACAGTACTCTTCAAAGGGTTCACGAAATATGACTACTACTACTGTTTAACATGTTGGGTTACTTGATGTTACTTATTGTTAAGGCTAATAAAAATGGCAAGGCTGTAATGCTAACTAACGTGCTAGCTACTAGCTAGGTAGCTAACTTGATCCAGCCACTCCTGGTCCTTTCATCAGACGGGAAGCGAAAGAACGAGCCATTGCTGGTATGATAACAACCTGGTACAAAGCACACAGGCATCTTAACGTTAAAGTTATCTTATCTTAGCCAGCGCCATATAGATAGATGATATCTATATGGCGCTGATCTTAGCTATCTCTTAGTGGAGGAAAACAATGGTGACATCACTTACGCAACTCTGGGATTTGTAGTCTTTCTAGTTGCGTTTTTTTCATAGTCTTATATTTCAACAGTTTTACGACAAACACATTGTTTAAGATTGACAAACATCATATGTGTCATTCGTGGCACAATTCAAACGGGATCAAAAGATAACGTTTCTCTCTCCATTGACTTCAATGTATATGTTTCCGCTTCAGGGGTCCCATGAGCTCCCTCGGAAGGGGAGGGACTTCGCCTCTCTATAAAGTGGTGCAGTGATGCGTCCTAAAACCCGGAAGTAAGCTGCGCTCACCCCTCGATTCCACCGGGTCCGTCTGCGTCGCGTAACGGCTCCGCCACGGTTTTGGTCCGGTCTCCTCCCGGCGTCATACCCTACCGGGCGCGTTTCAGAAGCATTACGGAAGCGGAGCGTCTTCCCTGTCTGCTCGCAGTTTTTGTTGATTTGGGCATATTTCCTGGGCAGGCTACTTTGTACAGACAAAGTTAATAATAATTGTAATATCCCAGTTATAAACGACATGAATCATAGATATGTTGCTGTATTTTAGTGGTAAAAAAAAGGCATTCATCATCATAATTATTCTATATATATATAATGTACACAGTGCCTGTAAACCGGAGGAGAACGCTGGCATTTCTCCTCCTACTTGAACGACTACGGAGGGATAGGGGCTGCAAAATGAGTTTGTGTGTGTGTGTATATATGCTATATATGGTCTGAACGTTCCACTTCCTGCCTGCCCGTCATTACCTTACGGCTGCGCCGTGACAAAAATAGGATTCATCCTAATTTTAGAGGAGCCCTGCGCCGAGCCGCTTCTGGGACGCGTCTGGGACGTAACGCGGCGTGTGTGGTGGAATAGCACCCATTGACTAGAGTGACCGCTATCCTTACGGACGCCGCGTCGCGGCCGTAACGCGCCGCAGACGGACCTGGTGGAATCTAGGGGTCAGGTTCCCTCGACAAAAAAGCAATGGGATTTCTCCATAGGATTTTGGAAAATAGCTCGAAATAAGGTCTGTGGAAAACGAACCTGTTACATAAATGCACGTTTTGTTCAGCCGGATAATATCCACATGTCTACCCTACATTTATTATTTTCGAATCATAAATCTAATCGATAGATTTATGATCGATAGATTTATGATTAGCATAGTTCATGATGGCTCACTTCAGTGATAGTGATGACATCGTTGCAAAAATGATTAACCCTTAGATGCATAAGTGGGGTCAAAAATGACCCAGAGGGTTGTTATTCTTCAAAATCTCTGAAATTAAAAGTGTTTACACTTCCATATTCCAGGTATTCCTCATAAAACATGTTTGTGACTTGAGGCCATTTGAATTTTTTTTAATGTTTTTATACATTTTAAGAAATTGCAGTTTTTGTGTCACTTCCCCAGTTTTTCATAAGCGGGGTCAAAAATGACCCCAAGCATTTCCTACAGAATCTCAAGGGTTTGCTTTGGGAACCTTTGATTCTTACCAACTGTGACTGTCAGGATACATTTTCTGTCCCACTTACACATCTGATGCCTGCAGTCTCACCACCAGGAGGTGAATTCAGACACACAGGTCGCAACATCACCACAGACAACTTCTTCACCAGTGTGCCTCTTGCAGAGCATCTCCTGGAGAAGGGTCTGACTATTGTGGGAACGTTGCGACAGAACAAGCCAGACATCCCTCCAGTGATGAAGGCTTCCAAGTCGAGGGAGGTCCACAGCACTGAATTTGGGTTCAATGGCAGCATGACCATGATCAGCTGTATCAGAAAAAAGGGAAAGGCTGTTCTGCTTCTCAGCACAATGCACCACAGCAAGATGGTGGATGAAAACAGCCAAAAGAAAAAAACAGAAATAATCCTCTTCTACAACCAGACCAAAGGAGGTGTAGATACCGTTGACCAGATGGTTGGCTACTACACCTGCAAGCGCCAGACACAGAGGTGGCCCATGGTGCTGTGGTACAACATGATTGATATAGCCACTCTAAACGCCTACTCATTTTTCAGGGCTCAGCACCCTGAAATTTCCACAGGTATCACCAACGCACGGCGACATTTCCTCACAGAGCTCTCAAAGGAGCTTGTGACTCCTCACATGAAAAGTTGACTGGAAGGTACCCCGAACCTACCAACCTACATCACTGAAGCAATGGGAAGGTGTGGAGTGACAAAAGCTGCAAACCAGCAACAGGAGAGAAGCACAGAGGGTCAACAGAAGAGAAAGAGGTGCCAGATGTGTCCAAGAAACAAAGATCGCAAAGCCACCAATTGCTGTTGGAAATGCAGTACCCCAGTGTGCAATGGTCACAGCCAAAAGCAAATAGTTTATGACAACTGCACACAGTGAATAGAGAAAAGACGTTTGTGTGGGCACATGTGAGTGGACAGTGTTCTGGTCTTATGTATGTTCATTCTCTTTTTTGTCCTCCAGACAGATGGACATACTAAGTTATAAATAAGCATGTTAAATGTAAAATCAGTCTTTTGTTGACCCAAATATAATAAATATAATCACCTTTAACCAAAATTAAAGACATTTTTTTAATTCATTGCAAAAACACATTGATTCTAATAGAGAACCGCAGTGACGCGTCCTAAAACCCGGAAGTAAGTTAGCATTTGTAGCACTTCCGGTTCCTTCGTCAAAAAGCAATGCATTTTCTCCATAGGGTTTTGGAAAATAGCTCGAAATAAGGTCTGTGGTTGACACACATTTAAGAGATAAATCACGTTTTGTTCTACTACATTAAATACATCAGCAGTGACCCCACTGGTGATTTTTGAAGAGTTTACGTGTCTGAAAAACGATGGTTGTTACCGAGTGGCTGAATAGGACTACAGAAATTGTCGAGGCCGCTGTACGTCATTACGCCGAACACGTAAACACTCCCGCTAAGTTTGTTTTCCCCCGTGCTCTGCTTGAAAGCAAGTACCTGCCTATCTTTAGTATCTGTATAGGCCTATCTATATCTGACCATTAGAATCTGTATTTTTGAAATTGTCGTTTTTAACACGTAGTTTTACAAATTATAGAATAATTAATTATAGAATAATTAATTACCAGTGTTTTCCTATTTTACTCGGCAGTTCGTTTCGTTAGCTAACGTTAGCTAACGTTAGCTAACGTTAGCTAAAGCTAGCGCTACTAGTTAGCTACGCAATGGTTTGTTGCTTTGCTCCGCGTTGCAGCCACAGGTCTTAGCATGAAACATGCTCGTTCTATCGTTTCCCAGCCAATGTTTTCCAAAGGAGAGTTAGCTAAAGCTAGCGCTACTAGTTAGCTACGCAATGGTTTGTTGCTTTGCTCCGGGTTGCAGCCACAGGTCTTAGCATGAAACATGCTCGTTCTATCGTTTCCCAGCCAATGTTTTCCAAAGGAGAGTCTGGATTCGTGCCATGAGGTAAGCTGACGTTACATTTTTATCCATGTCACGGTGAAATTTAAATGATGGGTAGTGACTGCATAGCCGTTTTATAGATGGCGCTGCTGAAAAGACCGCAACATAAGTAAAGATAATGAATAAATCCTATTAAAACCTGTGTGGCTTATATGATAAGTCTAATTAGTAACTAAAGATTGTAGTCAGGGAAATCAGTTTGACATATTGAACTAATAACAAATCACCTCTGGCTGGCAGAGAACTCTCTGCTCCATAGCTTCTCTTGGACGTAAAATCACATTTTACATTTTCATATTCCATCCCTCACATACTTTTGTATATATAATAACTTATATTTTGTTTTTCTTGTTATGCTGCTGCAACACAAACATTTCCCAAATTGGGATCAATACAGTAATATCTTATCTTAATTAATTAAGAAATATAACTATTATAATTAGTGTAGCAGCTGACACCTATTTTCAATATGGATTAATCTACCATTTATTTCTTTAGTTCAATTTTGATCTATAATAATGTCAAAATAGTGAAAATGTTCACGAGACTTATCAAAGTGCAAGGTTATATCTTTAGTACTGTATATGTACTGTATGTCTTAATGCTCTTATATGTGACGGTGTGACTTCCATGAAACTAATATTTTATATCTTCCCAACAGACGAGCTGACAGGAAACACTCTAACAACCACAACATTGCAAAGGCGAGTAAATGTAAATTAAAAACGATTCACAATTTCTTAATTTCTTCATCTTTCTTGCAGTGAGGTGAAGCTGACCTTGCACTTGGTGCCAGTAAGGATGTTCCTCACGCAGGCTGAATGTTTCTCCTTCCTTACTGACACAGAAGCCCTTGATTTGCAATGCTTCACCAATTGTCATTTCCCTGGCTCCGTAGGGACACGTTACCTCCAGCACAGCGGAAGACGCTACCAGACCATCTGGAGATGCCCCCAACAATCCTGATTGGGAGAGCCACAAACCTGACTCATGGACCTGCATCTGGGTTGCAGTGGTGAATGCCCTGACGCCCTCACATTCATTCATAGTCCCCCACTGTACAGACAAAACACCATCAAGGGCCTGTTGTTGCCCTAGCACCCTGGCAATAAGGGAAGCAGTCACACGCTTTGACCTCAGGACAGCTCCAAAGTTGCTGGCAGTCAACAAATGAACAATGAACTGAACAAATGCCAGTTTGGGTTGGTTCGCTGACCAGTGGTAGCCACCTGAATTGCCCTCTGTTGCTCCTCAGACAATGCCATTCTTGCCACAATTGCCTCAGGTCCCTGATGCCCAACAGATTTGATAATGTCAGGAACAGTAAGTGTTTCCAAGCTGTAGTGTTCCTCTTCTGGCTCGGGGGAGAGAAGCCAAGAAATTCCTGAGAACCTGCCCCCGAGTCTGTCCCTCAGCCAGTCACGATCTTCGGAGGTGGGCTCTCTTCAGCGGGTTAAATGAGTTATTGGTTGGAGGAAATAGCTCCTCTACTGAATGCGTACGTTTAGCTGCCTTTGGCTTCTTCCACTGACAGGGGGTGTCAGTGCAGCTGAAATTGTGGATTGCAAAGATGGCTAATCCAGCCGCATGACTGCATTTCCATTCTCCACGTGGGCATTCACATTTTGTGGAGAAAATTCCCTCTTCTCCTGTAGATACCTGTGGTGGTGGGATTGTTTTATTATTATTATTATTTATCCCTTTAACTGTTTGAGAAAGACCGTTGAGCGGCCCAGACCAAGCAAGGAGGCAGAGGCAGAACGTCCAAAAATATAACCCGACGTGGGTATTTATTAAAATCGCACACATATGACACAGCCTCAATAAGCTGTTCACGTTGCACACATCCTGTAGCCACAAGGATATCACACACACTCAGCCCAAACAAGCAACAGCACTTAAATACACAGACAATTAGACACAGGTGAGGGGGAACAATTAAACACAGGTGAGGGGGGAGGAGACAACCCAAGGCCCCAGGTGCGCACAATCACCCGGCCCAAAGCCATCAGTCCATAGTGACGCAGTTCCCTGCGTCACACTGTTTATAGCCTACTGTATGTTTATTTCATGGATATTTCTGTGTTTTCTGGTGTGTAATATTTGTAATAAAGATTTCATGTGACACATAAAATGGATTTGTTGATGGGAATTAATGTCACTAATATGAATAAATTAACTCTAGGTTAATGGTACTCTTGTTATCACTACTCACCGACACTCTATAAACCTTGTCCCTCATGCTAGCCCTGACAACACCGGTAAGCACACCTTCATCTAGGCTGCACTGTTTTACGTGTCCTGACTTGCAGTGGTTCTCTCCTCTATCTCCAGTCTTCTTGTCATCTTTGTAAAACGATATCAGACTGGTAATTGACACAGCCATGACTTCTAGTTAAATTCAGTGTGGCTAAAATGAAAAGCTTTGTTAAAATATGAAAGCGTGCCAAAGTCAGCTTTATTGTCAAAAATTCTACATGTGTTATACATCCAGAAATATCGTTTCCCACAGTGTGACATGTATACATAAAACAAAACAAAAAGGGCCTAGATAACCGGGGTATACAGTTTAAAAATGTTAATAATATATTTAAAGTGTTCAAAGTGCAGTTTCAGTGCAAGTCAGTTGAAACGATCTTAAGTTGGCGTGACGTTGAAGTCGTGCGACCCTGCTGCTGTAGAAGCTTGTAGTTCGTTTATAGCATAACGTTAGCATTTTGCTTCTGGCGACTAGATTTATGATTCAAAAATTATAAAAGTAGGGTTGACATGTGGAGATTATCCGGCTGAACAAAACGTGATTCCTCTCTTAAATGTGTTTCAACCACAGACCTTATTTCGAGCTATTTTCCAAAATCCTATGGAGAAATTGCATTGCGTTTTTGACGAAGGAACCGGAAGGAGTTTACATCCGGGTTTTAGGACGCGTCACTGCGGTTCTCTATTGGGGTCATTTTTGACCCCACTCATGGAAGAGTGTAGGTATTGGTCGTTCATGCCGAGTCATTTTCAAGATTGAGTTACAATGATAAATTGGAGTGGCAAAGGATCAGCTGCATGACCCTGCCATCAAGTGCTTCATCCAAAAGGACAGGAGGATGGACTTTGTGTTTAAGTGATTTGATCATCAAAGGTGTCAAAGTCATTTTCAATGTGGGCCGCCGTGCCGACTTAATTCATTTGTAATTGTTACTTGGCTGTGGGTGCCCTGTCATGATAGGTGTTTATATAAATTGTGTTGTTTTGTGTGGTAGAGGGTCGCTGTCATTGATACGTTTTGCACCCCGGGCCGCTGTTTTGATATTCCGCTGAAGTATACGCTGTGACGTAATAACGTCACAGCGGGGGGGGGGGGGTCAGAGGGCCTAGGTAGAAAAGTCACGGCTCGCCACTGGATATGAGGCATGGCTAGAATGGGTGATCTGTTTGGTATTTTGAGCAAAACACTTCATAGACATGTTTTTTATATATTTGTATATATCTGAGACCTATGCTATTGCCTAAATCCACTGAAGTAAACACTGCCTGTCCCCTTAATCCCTTTAATCTTTTCAATGTTTGCTTACTTCCTTTGGTACAGATTGTGGCAACTGCAGTGTGCCACACAGATCTGCACCAGCTTTTGGAGAATACTCGTGAAGATTGCTTCCCAACAGTTCTCGGCCATGAGGCAGCTGGCATCGTTGAGAGCGTTGGGCCTGGAGTCACTGAATGTAAGCCAGGTGTGTTTCCGATTAGTTCTACTACTAAAGCTAGGCGTGTTAAAGGTCACCTATTATGCAAAATTCACTTTTTCATGTATTTTATACATAAATATGTGTCCCCTCTGTGTAAAGAGATTCTGAAAGTTTCAGGAAACAAGACCCCCTCTCTTTTTGTCCTGATCCATTTATATAAAAATCTGCCTGAAAATGAGCTGATCAGATTTTGGCCAGTTTATGATGTCATAACGATTTTTGGCTTGTGTAACCATTAGCCAATAACCAACCAAGGTAACCCCCCACCTTATCCCCTGAATCTGCTCCTAGAGCACCATTGTGTTATTTCAACACGTTCTCACTTCCAACCCGTCACATGTTGACGGTCGGTCAGGGCCCCTCCCCGTCACTCTATTACGCATAGGGTACCCCTTGAGAGTCAGTTTTCAACGGGCAGGGCGTCCCATAGACCTTCATAGACCTCCCATAGCATTGATAATAGACGCCATGAGAACGCTCCCCGACAGTCGGTTGTTATAATCGTTCTGTGTGACACGAAAAAAAGGGGAAAATCGTGTTGGTGAACACAAATCAATAGATTAAATGTTGTGACTATAACACGAAATGCAGTGAGACTGGGTTGTATCATCACAGGTTTTCCGCTGGTAGTATGTGAGGTGCTGGCCGGTATAGAAGAAACATAGCTAGAACAAAATCATCTCAATTTAGTATTCAGGATGAGAAAATACTATTTGGATAATTATAATCTGAAATCCCAAAAGATGGGGGCCAACGCTGTCTATTTAGCAAAGCTGATGTGTTGGAGAGGGGCTGAGCTCAGTAGACAGACTGTAATGAGTGCTAGCCGCTAATTAGCCAAGTCCCATCAATGGAGCTGTGCAGCGTTGTGTTTTTCCCCCCTCCTTGCAACAATTGCGCACACATTGTTGTATCCTAACAGTCATGCACACACACACATATGTATATTCATGTGCGCAAACAAGTAATAAAGACTGCTGAATCACATCACGTCTCATCTACATGCTACAAGCTACATGCTACAAGCTACGTAGTAGAGATAACTTTATCAGGAAAAACACCGCTAAATAAAAAGGAATGCAAATATTAACATGGAAAAACGTACAGCTTCCAAATTGGATGTGTCCTGGTCCCGGATGGTTGGTATTGATCCAGTTTTTAGCCTTAGATTGGAAGCATATCCTCTTTTCACTTGAGGGAAGTTGATAAAAATGTCCGAGGTAAAATGTTTAGAACACACAAGCAGACATTTGCCGAGGTGTTCTGATAGGTGGAGCGTTGCCCATGTAGGCGGAGCGTCACTGCCCACTATTCCGGGCTGACGTCAGCTCGGATGGAATCTGTATCCGCTCGTTGTAGCCCCGTTTTTTTAAAAGATTTGGGTACGGAGGAAAAGAGAGAGGGTTGTATTTTCTGACACTTGGTGAGTTCCCTGAAACACCGGGGACACATATTCATGTATAAAAGACGTACAAAAGTGCATTTTGCATGATAGGTCCACTTTAAGTTAAGCTTAGCGCGAAAACATCTTGAAAAAAAAACCCAGCTCGAAACAGCTTGCCTGGCTCTGTCCAAAGTTTAGAAATATAGTTGTACTGCTGTCACTGGAGGTGTATGAGTATGCAAACTGACTCTTATCTGTGCAATTGATCCATTGTATCTTTTTACACCATTTTAAAAGTTGTTGTGACTGTCATATGGTAACACTGCTTTTGTATTTCAGGAGATAAGGTCATACCTCTGTTTATAGCCCAGTGTAGAGAATGCCGCTTCTGTAAGAGTCCAAGGACCAACCAGTGTGATAAAGCATGGTGAGTTCAGAAACGTTCATCTCCGGCCAACCCTTCAATTTTCTCTTTTTCCTCAGCTCTTCGGG
Organism: Gobionotothen gibberifrons; assembly: GCA_943591055.1. Taxonomy (NCBI): domain Eukaryota; kingdom Metazoa; phylum Chordata; class Actinopteri; order Perciformes; family Nototheniidae; genus Gobionotothen; species Gobionotothen gibberifrons. The sequence continues at coordinate 888 of CALSBZ010039768.1, read as the reverse complement.
GTGTTCATACAATTAAAGATGGAAACCTTTAGTTCAACATCAGTGTAACAACGTTGGGTGCCATCTGAAATCACAACAGAACAGACAGTCGTTGTTTGTTGTTTCACATTTATTAAATGTTTTTAGTGAACCCTTTCATGGGACAGAAGCATCACCCAAATTCAGTCTCATCGTGAAATTATCTTGTACAGGTTGTTCCCAGAATCCCGCTTTACCTGTAGGGGGAAGAAGGTGCTGCAGTTTTCTGGGACCAGTACTTTCTCTGAGTACACTGTGGTTAACCAGATGGCTGTGGCTAAGATTGACCCTGCTGCTCCTCTGGACAAAGTCTGTCTCATTGGCTGTGGAATCTGCACAGGATATGGAGCAGCAGTTAATACAGCTAAGGTATCTGTAACAGAGGGAAATATTAATATTATGTGCCTGTAAACTTGACAATATTTATTACATAAAATACTTTTCAATCAAAATGATTGGCCAGGTCGAAAAGCCTCATAGGAGTAATCCAGCTTTCAATTACTCTCTCATGAAACAACAATAATGATAATAAAATCTCTGCATTCAGGTACTTTACCTTCTGCTCTAGTAAAACTTCAATTTTAGAAGCCTGATTTGTACATTGGAGACTTAACTACACTGAACAAAAATATAAATGCAACACTTTTGTTTTTGCTCCCATTTTTCATGAGATGAACTCAAAGATCCAAAACATTTTCTATATACACAAAATAACCATTTCTCTCAAATATTGTTCACAAATCTGATAAAATCTGTGATAGTGAGCACTTCTCCTTTGCCGAGATAATCCATCCCACCTCACAGGTGTGGCATATCAAGATGCTGATTAGACAGCATGATTATTGCACAGGTGTGCCTTAGGCTGGCCAC
>CALSBZ010039767.1:0-23392 GCA_943591055.1 Gobionotothen gibberifrons | reverse complement strand
TCTCTCTCTCTCTCTCTCTCTCTCTCTCTCTCTCTCTCTCTCTCTCTGTGTGTGTGTGTGAGACGTTTAAATCCACAGTCCTTATCCTTAACTCGCACAGAAGAGTTTCAGAGAGGATCAGAGCACTTCCAGAGTGTTAAAAATGAGCTGACTGTCTCATTTTGTACAGCTTTAAAGACACGTTTCACTAAAAGCAGCAAAGATGAATCTTCAAAAGACTGAACTCAGTGTCCGAACACTTCAAGATGAATATTACAAACTCTCTTATAAGGAAATCATCCTGGTATTTACAAATAATCCAGTAGGAACTTTCCAAAAAGTGAATTTATATGTAATTGATTTGCCTTTTTTTTTTACCTATTCTGTGTTGTCTGATTCTTCTTCACGGTCTACTGTAAATGTTCTACTTTTTAATTCTATTTTGTGATTTTTAAATTCTAGTATTGTTTATTTCTACTCTTTCATTTCTACTTATGTGCAATGCCTGGTTTTGTTTTGTTGTTTTTTTTGCTACTGCAACGCAAACATTTCCCAAATGGGGATCAATAAAGGGTTATTAGTAGAGATGTCCCGATCCGATAACGTGATCGGGGATCGGCGCCGATCACGTGATTTCCAAAAGATCGGAATCGGGAGAAAAAAATCGGGGATTCTTTTTTTTCCTTTTTTTCTTTTTTTTCACAATATCTTTTTTTTTCTTTATTTAATGTTACAAAACTAAACTGACCATGTTCAAGTCTTAAAGTCATCCTGAGGCCTTAGTTTTGGTTTCAAATTACTAAACATCATGTATGTGTTGCTTCTTTGGGGCTTGTTTTCATAGACCTGGTTGCCTGGCAACAGAGTGGGCGCAGTGTCTAATAGTAGCAGTAAGCTAACGAGCACTGATAAGCTTTATTTTGTTTTGATCCAATGCTGCTGTGAAAAAAAGAAGCTATATCCATGTTGGATAGAATGGGGAGTTGGGTATTGTCATTTAAATAAAAAAATAACCTTAAGGGACAACTTGAATGCTTTTTTCCTTTTTTTTCTCTTAATGCATTGCATAAAGATCGGATCGGGAAAAATCGGTATCGGCAGATTGTCAAAATCAAATGATCGGAATCGGATCGGGAGCAAAAAAAGGTGATCGGGACATCCCTAGTTATTAGTGGTGTTACCTGCTTCCCGTCCAGCGTGTAGAGCCTCTTCACGGTGCCAGAGTCCAGTTTGATGGCCTCTGTGATGTCAGCGAGGACCTGGTTGAAGCTGTGCGCCGTCTTCTTGTTCAGGAGGATCCTCACGGCCTTGCGAGGCTTCACTCCGCTCCGGATCACCGTCACCAGCTTGGGTTTGATGAAGTCTTTGCTCTCTCGGCTCTCTCGGCCCTCACGGACATCCGGACGGTCCCTGGAGGGGCCGGCGCCGCCCGCTGAGACCCCCGCGGACACAGTGGAGGGTCGAGAGGAAGAGGAGGAGGAAGAGGAGGAGGGGGAGGGGCCGGTGGCAACGCCCGGTTTCCAGCTCTGGACGGAGATCTTGGTGTAGTCCACTTTGCGGTACGGCTCGTTGGAGGCGCACACGTAGCACTCGCCTGAGGGAAGACGTTACATTAGTGTATGTTAGAACAAAAGGGTTAGTGCTTCACATCATCACTAACACTTAGTAAGAAGACAGAAAGGAACACAATAAATAAACATAATGGAACAACAGATTCATAAAAAACATGCATACAAGATGTCCCGATCCGATCACGTGATCGGGGATCGGAGCCGATCACGTGATTTTCAAAAGATCGGAATCGGGAAGAAAAAAATCGGAATTTTTTTATTATTTTATTTAATGTTACAAAACAAAAATGACCATGTTCAATTCTTAAAGTCATCCTGAGGCCTTAGTTTTGGTTTAAAATTGCACAACATCATGTATGTGTTGCTTCTCGGGGTAGTTGGGTACTGTCATTTAAATAAAAAAATAACCTTAAGGGACAACTTCAATGCTTTTTTCCTTTTTCTTCTCTTAATGCATTGCATACAGATCGGATCGGGAAAAATCGCTATCGGCAGATTGTCAAAATCAAATGATCGGAATCGGATCGGGAGCAAAAAAAGGTGATCGGGACATCCCTAATAAGAAGAGATTCAGAATAGTTTAAAAACGACATTGTAAATACGGTAGGTGCTAAAACAAGTTAAAAGGCTTCTGGGTTAGCAGCTCTAAAAAGTAGAGTTTTTAGCCTCGACTTAACAGACTCAGCGTTGGTGAAGACCTCAGTTTGTGGGGAGCATAACAACTAAAAGCAGCTTCGGCGTGTTTGGTTCTGAGCCGGGGAACAGTGAGAAAAAAAGTAGAAAGAAATATACAAAAAAAAGGTGAGAAAAACGAAAAATATCCAAAAATAATTGCCAAATACACATTTTTTAAAGTAAACAAAAAAGGTGGCAAAACTATTTTTTTTAAGGTTGAAATCGATAGAGTAAGTAAACAAACAAAAGAGGTTAAAAAATGCAATTCATTTCATGTATTTAAAAGTAAGTTTAGGAGAAAAGGTAACAAATGATTCCACTGTCAACGAAAGAAGTACAAAATTGAAATAAATATTTTTTTAAAAGAATAAAAATATGTTATAAATAGCGTTAAATATGTGAAAAGTAACCACTTTATTTTAGGAAGGAGAAATTCAAAAAATATCCCAAAAAAATGAAGTAAAAAATTGCAATAATTATAAAACTAAATGTTTTTATAAGTGAAAAGGAGGTCAAATGTGCAATAAATATTATTAAAAAAGTAAACAAAAAAAGCTAAAATTATCATCCAAAAGATACAGTGAAGAAAAGAGCTACAAATAATTGAAATAAATATTTAAAAAAAGAACAAAATATGTTAAAAATAGCAATAAAAATGAAGAAATATGGTAAAAAAAATAACTCCCAGATTATATTTTGTAATTGCAATTAATAAGACAAAAGATAATAAGTAACAAATCCAAAAGAAATTGAGTAAAATAAATAAAGTAAACACAAAATGTGTACACAAATTAATACCTTAAACTGTATTTCTGTATTGATAATTGTAGACCGGTAAATTAACAAAAATATGTGAAATATTGACATAAAAGTGACCAAAATCCTGAGTTTCATTACACATGGCACCAAAGAAGACCACCTCTTGTTTGTAAATGCATTACCAAAACATTAGCTTTTAATCTCCTTTGAACGATAGCAGTGGTGCCTCTTTAATATAATAAATGATGTCAAATCATTAGATTTCCCCGGCAGCCAATCAGCGCACAGTAACTCAGTCATTTCCTGTTTTACCTTATATGGTTACAACGGCTCACCTTCAGTCGTTCCTCTTTTCACCTCACACTAACCTGTCAGCCCGTGTAAACCTCAAAAACACACTCTCACACACACACACACACTCACACACACACACACACACTCTTTATCCTCACACACACACACACACACACTCACACACTCTTTATCCCTCACACACACACTCTCTCTGCAGGTAATGTGTGTGTGTGACCTTGTCTCTCCACAAGCTGACTTTCACTTTGCTATTCAAACCAGCAGGACGGCACTGCTCTGGGTTTTCATTCGAATACCTGACCGACTAGATCAATAAAACACCTTCTGTGTCGACAAGCAGTGTGCATACAGGTTCAAAGACAAAGATAGCATTACAAATATATATTTCCCCAACAATAACAGCAGTTACTCAAAAGGGCTGCAACTCAATCTTAGTTTCAATGTGCCAATTACTTCCTAGATTAACGATAATACTAATTATAATAATATATGTATCCATCCCATCTTCTAAAAGTCCAAAGCGATGTCTTTAAATGCCATGTTGTCACTCAAACCCCAATGATCTTTAGTGTAATGTGATATAAAACAGGAAATACCTCGATTTTAGAGGCTGGGAAATCTCACTTCCCCAATTACTCAATAGGGCTGCAACTCAATCTTAGTTTCATTGTGCCGATTACTTCCTAGCGCAGTGTTTCTCAAACTTTTTCATACCAAGGACACTTAACCAATAACCACCTAACTCCACAAATATCCAGAAACAAAAGGCCTGCTCACTCCAACAGTTCATACCAGCCTAATAATGACAGCTTAACCTTCTCTACTCTATATCGCCTCGTTCACACAATAAATCAACAATACAAATACCACTACAGATTAAATCGCATTTAGTTCAAATAAGATTTAAAATGCTCTCAGGTTTTACACCTCTTATGAAATGAGTTGATGTCCGAGCCAACAGACTCACAGATCGTTGGCTACTGAGAGAAATGCAAAATACACCGCATGTAGTACGACACAAACCGCCGCTGTGGATTTTCAAAACAAAATACAGTAAAACTTTGGTCGCAGGCCCAAGTTTAACTCTGAGGTCTAAGCCCTTTTTTCACGTGTTAGGCTCGCCTGGGCTTTTTTTGTAAAAATGCTATTAAAACATGAACCTTGGTGACCATCGGGCTGACCTGCATGGTCTGCCTACAAAACACAAATAAAAGAACGTTTCTGCAGCCCCAAAAATAGCCTCTGATCATCAACAGACTTCATGCAATGCTTCATCGGATGCATATATTAGATAATAATCTCTATCTCACTCCTAACACATTTAAATCTACTTCCAGCATGGATACATGTTCATAAAATACAATCCATTATTTGTTCTATATGCTTCTTGAAATAAAATAAAAGAACAGATTACAAATCGCCTGCAAATGGTACAAACAAGTGGCAACAACGATGGTGTTGCGCTGGGCTATATCATGCAATCGAAAGTGAAACTTTAGCTCGCTCCTTTGCGGAGATATTCCCGCGAGAGTGCGGAAAACTTTAATTAATTAATTTAAAATGTGACATTTTACCAATTTACTCACGGGCCACTAGGGGGCGCTCGCGGACCACACTTTGAGAAACACTGTCCTAGACTAACGATAATAATATATTTGTCCATACCATCTTCTACAAATGAAAGGTGATGTCTTTAAATTACGTGTTTTTCAGTCAAAATCCCAAAGATCTTTAGTTTAATGTGATATAAAACAGGAAAAAGTACTAAATATCTATATTTTAAAGCCTAAAAAAACTGCTTTTTCTGACATATTTGCATGAAAATGCTGATTAAAATAGTTACAGATTCTTTTTCTGACGCTCCACACAACGGCTCATTGAACAAACGTCTGCAGGAGTTCGTTTAAATCGCTTAAAACATGAAATATTCAGCAAGAAACCCCCAATCTGTCGGTTAAACCTGTCTAAACCCCTGCAGGCCTCCATGTTCCCCCCTTGCTTGCACAGAGAAGTTGTAAATGACCAGTTTCCACATCACGGTCCACTCTGAGTTTATTAATTCCTTTCAGAGCGATGCATCTGTCTTTATTACGTCGAGCAGCTTCCTGGCGCTGGTGCTCATTAGAGGAACCAGTCTCACATCAACACGGAGAGTAAGTGCAGTTACTCAGACTGGTCATACGATGAGATACCAGTGAAGGAAGGGCAAGACGGCAGGGTAGATAGAATATTTGATGTGTTGCAATGTAAACTCTGCTCGTGAGTCCCTGACTGTCCACATCAATAAGTAATTTAGGAGTGTTTGCCCAACAGAGACGGACAGAGAGGAAGTTTAAGGAGGACGGATCAATCGATAGGTCGATGGAGAAAGCGACAGGAAGGACTTCAATAATTCAAGGATTCCTTTTTATCGCATTACCGCACAAAGAAGATCCCCTTCCTGTTTCTAGAACTGCATCTTTATATATTAAAAAAAGCACCTTTTGTGAATATATAATATATAACTCCCACTCCTGAAGCTTATCTTAGAATGAAGACTGGAGACAGATAGCAAGACTCCGAAGATATCAACACATTTATGCAAGTGTATCTTAAAAAATCCAATATTTTAAGCAACAAACTGTGGCTTTTTGGAAACATTGTGACCCTTATAAGAGCTGCAATGATTAATCAATTCATCTTCAAGCAAGAAAAGCTGATGCTTAGCCTCTCAAATATGCATACTTTCTGGATTTAGTGAATTTCTTTGGGTTTTTGACTTGAAAAAAACAGAGATTTAAAGACATCATCTTGGATTTGTTAACTATTTCCCAACATTTTATAGACCAAATGAATTAATTAGTATAGAAAACTAAGTAATAACCAATTAGTTGCAACCCTACCCCTTGATGTAGCTTCATAGTTAGCGTACAGATAGTGGTTTTAATCTCAGCATGACGAAAAATAAACATGTTTCCAACTAATTGTTTCTGAGTCACCAGTTACTCAAAAGGACTGCAACTCAATCTTAGTTTCATTGTGCCAATTACTTCCTAGAATAACGATAATACTAATTATAATAATATATCTGTCCATCCCAGTTTAAATAGTGGTTTTGATCTTCTACATGTAAGTAAGAGCAGAGGTGGGAAGTAGTGGAGTACAAATACTTCGTTACTGTACTCAAGTACATGTTTCTGGTATCAGTACTTTACTCCACTACTTATTTTTCTGAGGACTTTTTACTTTCTACTTCTTACATTTCTAACACAAATACCTGTACTTTCTACTTCTTACATGTTGAACCCAAATACCTGTACTTTCTACTTCTTACATGTTGAACCCAAATACCTGTACTTTCTACTTCTTACATTTTTAACCCAAATACCTGTACTTTCTACTTCTTACATGTTGAACTCAAATACCTGTACTTTCTACTTCTTACATGTTGAACTCAAATACCTGTACTTTCTACTTCTTACATGTTGAACTCAAATACCTGTACTTTCTACTTCTTACATGTTGAACCCAAACACCTGTACTTTCTACTTCTTACATGTTGAACCCAAATACCTGTACTTTCTACTTCTTACACTTTGAACCCAAATACCTGAACTTTCTACTTCTTACATGTTGAACCCAAATACCTGTACTTTCTACTTCTTACATGTTGAACACAAATACCTGTACTTTCTACTTCTTACATGTTGAACCCAAATACCTGTACTTTCTACTTCTTACATGTTGAACCCAAACACCTGTACTTTCTACTTCTTACATTTTCCAAACAGGCTGGTTCCTTTAGTTTGAATGTGTGTTTGGTGGCGTGATCATTATTATTTAGAGTCATTGCGTGCCTATTGATTTGAACACGATCCGTGTATCCATCATTTCCTGGTCTTCTCTAAAGAAGAGGGACCAATGAAAACGTTGTCATGTTGCCGTTGGTCAGCATGGAAACATTCATTGGCTAACAATGACATTATTGTTCTATTCATATAAAGGGAGGTCAGGTACTCTTTAAAACAGCTGCTAGTTATGGGTACTTTTTACTGAAGTACATTTCAAAGCCTCTTTACTTTTACTTGAGTAAAGAAGTTTAGTCAGTACTTCTACTTTCACCAGAGTATTTTTAAACACGAGTATCTGTACTTCTACTTGAGTAAAGGATGTGTGTACTTATGCCATCTGTGAGTAAGAGTTTCTGAGTCCTACCTTCCATCAGTTCGTCCATGCTGGTGATCTTCTTCCCGCCATCTATCGTGTAGATCGAACGAACCCCTTGTGGAAGATGCAAATTATCCGCCAAAGAGCGCGTTAGCTCCATCAGCAGCGCATCGAAGGACCTGAACCGATCACTGGACACCGCGTACACCAAACCCTTGAAGTACCGATCTCCGTTGCGATAAAACCGGACTTTTTTGGCTCGTTTCTCCGAGGTTAGCGTCTGCAGGGTCCTGGTTCTGTAGTAGCTACAATTAGCGCTGTGGGCCGGACTCGGGACCAAACTGCTGGCCCGGGAATTTGGACCGGACCCTCCTCCTCTTCCAGATGTTGTATCATCTCTTTTGGTTCGGGTGGATCGTCCTCGGCGAACTTTGTCGCGTTCGTCAAAGTGCTCCAACTCGAGGGTCTTACTCAAAGACATGGTGGTGACAAAACTGGACCAGAAACGTTCAAAAAGAGTCTCGGCTACACAGGATGCATCGTACAATGACTCCTGTCTTCTGGAACTGCTTTTTTTACACCAAGGGCTTATAGTCCTGGTTATTGGTGTCACACTTTGTCCCTCAGCGTCCTCTCATCCCTCCATCACTGCCAACAAAAGAGATTACAATCAAATGGCTATTGGACATGATTTTCCTGCAACAACCTGCACATGTATATCTCTAAATATATTGAATTCAGTATTTAGGAGTACTGAACACATGCTTGCCTTTAGTGTACCATCAATTTCCTGCAGGGCCAGCATGGTAATTGTCCATTGATTTTCTGCAGTCAATTAAATGTATCTGCAGCAAGAGACCAAATAGGAGTTTATGCATAACATTATATATCACCTATGTGCTTTTTGTGTCCATGATATATTATATATATCTGATACGATAGACCTTCAAATATCTCTAAATATATTGAATTCAGTATTTAAGAACACTGAACACAAGCTTGCATTCAGGTTTACCATCAATGCATTTGCTATCTTAAGCTTTTGCATGTACATTATTAATGCTGTGCATTCAAAGCATCATGCAAAACGTGTTTCAAGTGAAATACAACCGTCTTGCTTTAGTGAAATGAAATGTCCTGCAAGGCCAGAGTGAGAAGAATTGTCCATTGATTTTCTGCGGGCACATAAAATGCACCTGCAGCCACAAGCAGAACAGGATCTTGTGCATTCAAATACATCAATAAGTCGATATTTATATGATACACGTTGTTACTTTATCCATCTATCCGCCCTTATAACGCTAAGCTGTGCTGACACACGGACAGGGAGGCACCTACCTAGCAATAATGCCGTTAAACCGGTTTGTTGCTATGGAGGCTTTCTCCTCTCTTACCCGGTGTTGCGTTCAGGTTCCGGTGGATCCAGACAGCTACAACCGAGCCTGCTAACCCGGGATTCAGGGATGAAGTGGCGGGGAGGAGCGAGACACCGGACCGGGATGCACGGAGACCGACAGCAGCATGGCGGCTGCAGCAGAGGGAGGAGAGACCGACAGACCGGGTGAACCCCCCCTCCCTTTCCCGGCCCTCCCCTCTCCTCCCCGGCATACGCGATGACAGACTCCCCCCTCCCTCCCTTCCTCCATCTCTCTCTCCAGGTCTTTGTCTAGCTCTCTCTTCCTCTCTCTGTCTTTTGTCTCTCCCTCAAATTCAAATTCATTTAAATTATATCGTCATAATCAAATATCTTAACCCTATAAACATACAATAATAGTGTTGGACTACATTCAATTAAATAAAAACAACTATATATTCAATTTATTTGTTTTATTTTTAAATGTAATCAGTGATGGTTAGTACAATTTGGAATTACTTTCATTTAATACTAGGCTACTCTACAGCATACTTTGTACCTTTTTACTTCACTGCATTTATAAGTTACTTTATAAATTCATATGTGGCGAAGGAAAACTATTACAATATGATTATTTAATATAGATTAAACCATCCAACATTATATATAGATAACTAAAACCATGAGTGCGTTAATAGATAATTAATTAAATGTGAAGATTTGCTGCTTTTGCTTTAAGATATTTCAAAATCTAAATATTTGTTTCCTATTTTTTTGAGTTTCTTACTAATACTTTAAGTACATTTTCATAATCATACTTAATCTGTGTTACCTTTAGTCAGAATAAAATACGTTTTCCTAAAGTCATTGATGCTTTGAGGAGGTAAGGGCTAACGCTGCTTAGCACCCAGGAAGAATAAGCTAGTAGTTAAAACCAAAACTCTTAATTGTTTATCTACTTTACGTACTATTAAAACGTTTTTTTATTGAGCTAAACGTGTTCGATTTTGTTCTCTTTTGTCAGAATAAAATTGATTTTGCTCCATTAATTGATACTTTCCAGGAGGTAACGGCTAACGCTACTTAGCACCCGGCTAGGAGACCGTTAGCTTAGCACAGCATTAAGTCTGAAACCAAGAGGAAACAGTAAACGTTGGGCAGGAAATCAGATGTTATTGAAACATAAATAACGTTTTATTTAGCTAAAGATGCTGCATTTTGTCATCTTTAGTCAGAATACAATTAAAATAAAGATTTTGCCAAATTCGTTGATGCTTTGAGGAGGTAACAGCTAACGCTACTTAGCACCCGGCTAGGAGACAGTTAGCTTAGCACAGCATTAAGACTGAAACCAAGAGGAAACCGTAACATTAGCCAGGAAATCACATATGGGCAAAAGCTTTTACTTTAGTTTAAAACTAATCTTGATTTTCTTCACACGATAGCCATAGCCTTGTGAATTCAACTCTTAATCTAGTCCTATTACCACCATTACTTATATTACTGCAATCATCCATACTTACTCCAACTGTAAGCACAGTACTTCATTATGTTAATACCACTACTACTGTGCTGCTTTACCATGGCTTTTATTCATTTTTAACTGTATCAACATTATTAATGATTTTAAAAGATGTATTATGTTAACAAAAGATTGTAGAAACGATTGGGGGAAAACCCTAATAAATAAATCATGACAAATTACTATAATGGTTGAAGTAATAAATAATTCTCCCCCGTTAGTGGGCTACATTTTTTATGAAGTTGTGGTGGGCGTCAGGGGCTTCAGTACCGGCCCATCGGGACGTTTCCCGATGGGCCGGTACTGAAGTGGGCCGGTCGGACGATGTGGGCCGGTCGGATAAGTCACTAGCACCCCCCACCCCCGCTGTCAACTTTTGCTGCGCTAACTACTTGCGAGACCGAGGAGGGCCGGCCCGGCGGTAATGAAGTGGGCCGGTCGGACTATGTGGGCCGGTCACATAAGTCACTAGCACACCCCCCCCCCCCGTTGACAATTTACTAGCGGTACAAAAGTGGGCCGGCGGTACCGGCCGATGGTCCCGGGCTGATTTGTAGTCCCAGTCCGTCCCTGGTGGGCGTGATTCAATGTTTTTTGATGACACCGCTCAGGTTACGGTTTTTAAATGTTAGTTAAATATCGGCTATATTAGATTATTGCAGATATGTATATGACAGTATTAGTAAATATTTACGTTGACGAAATGTCAAATTTGGTTGTGAAATGATTCCGTTTCAAGCGACTTTTTAAATGTGACAAGAAATAGTCTGGCGCAGAATCGAAAAAACACAATTTGTAATTTTTACTCTTTTATTTAACAAGATATATAGATATTATGTTTATTATAGTTAACATTTTTGACAGTCATCTTAACACAATTGTTTGCGTTTTGTATGTGAACACAGCTTACTTGACTTTTTGACCATAAAACATGTATAAAATCCAGATTCTCTTCTTTCTTCTTTCTTTTATATACGTTGTTGTGACACATGGAAGAAGAGACCCCACCCTCCCTCAGTGTATCCAGGGTGGGTGGGGGCGACAGCTGGGACACAAAGCTGCCAAACAGCCCCGCCCTCTGCTGTCAAACCAGTCAACCATTCATCCCAACATGACAAGGTGGACGATCCATTATGTGATGTACACACGAACCGTCATAGCATACGGAAAAAAATATATATAAGCATTAATTCAGAAATTCCTGTTACTCATAGGGTGTTTTAAAGTCCTCAGTTATGGTTTAAAAGGTTTGGAGGGGTTATTTGTGTCTTAATAAATAGATTACTGCATTTTTTTTTTAAGTCTTATTGAAACATGGCCAGTGCATTATCCAAACCTAACACCAAAAATGATTGATTGATTCTTCTCAACGACTTGTAAAAAGGGTAATTTCCTTATTTGCTTTTTGAGCTATAGTTAACCCAGTTAGATGTTTCCCTATGGTAGCTTTGGTGCAGTTCAACGTCTCACAGAGTGAAGTCAATGATGGCTTCCCAAACACTGATTATTCTTGCCTTTTCCCCCCCCATAATGATCTCTAAATGAGGATATTATCTGCCAAACTAATATCACTTTTGATGTGAGAATCTAGATCATTCAGTCAGTGAGTAACGGTGAGTCTGTAGTGCTTCCTTGTTTGCAGAAAAAATGCAATTGAAGATGTGGGGACATCTAGTGGAGAAAAACACATGAGTCATTCCAGCATTCGGTGCCATTTAGGTCCCCAACACATTATATCATATATGTTGCATTTAAAAGGTCTAATGCTTATTTTTAAAAGCTTGGGTTTACATGTTTATTCCCCTCTACCATAAAACAACAATGTTATTTACCCAAGATATTCAAAATTCTAAATAATTACTCTGATTTTAGTACAAGTAGGCCAAATTGCTGCGTCCCAAATCATGTTTGCTCAACTTCTATACAAAAAGAAATCAGACAAATTCAATTTTTTGTTGTTAATTCATTTTTATTGTTTAAAGTTTTTTTTAAAGTGTGTGTCCCCTGTTTGAATGTCCCCCCTGTTACTCTTGATTTGAATCCCTCTGGACACGGCCCTTTACTATTCTACTATTTGTATGACTCAAGAAGAAGAAGGATACATTTTGAGCGGGAAAATCATCTTCAAGAAGCAGAGTAAGTATGCACTCTTCCTTCAACGTTTTTTTAAATGTTTTTAAAGAACTTAACTGTTGCGGTAAAGCATAACATGGCCACCCTGTTATGTTCATTTTGAGTGGAAACTGATCAAAATGCTTACATTTAGAAAATATGGTGAATATATCTATCAAATATATGTTTCTGTTGTCACCAAGTGCTAGCTTGATTATCATCACACATGTAGCAATAGCCAAGTTTAGCATAAAATGTCCACCCTGTTACGGCCTGTCCACACGACGGCATGCGTTGAAGCTTTAACGCTTATGCCCATTCACTTTGAATGGGGTGACGTCACGCTTTGCCGAACTGCATTGTGGTTCCGTCGCTTTGCTCGCTTCAAAAGTTGAGCAATGTTCAACTTTTGAAGCTTCGGTGGAAGCGTCAGCCAATCAAATCATATGCCAGTACAAGCTCTAGCCAATCAAACCGCGTGCTTGTGTGTCCGGGGCGGGAGATCCATGTGATTGGTTGTTGTTGAGTTTCAGACACGCCCACCGGCAAGCTTCAACGCACGCCGCCGTGTGGACGCTGCGTAACCGTCCACCCTGTTACTATTTTTCACAGTAACAGGGTGGACACACAGTAACGGGGGATGTTAAATGGCTAGATCAGGGGTGTCAAACTTGAGGCCCGGGGGCCAAATCCGGCCCTCGACTTCATTTTATGTGGCCCCGCAAGAGCTCTGAAAGAATATAATGTTTATTATACGGTTATAAGCACGTTGCCCATAAACTACATGTCCCACAATGCATCTCATTTTGTGACGTGCGCACTGAAGAGACTTGCAATGATTTGCTCTAGACTTCTGCTTTTCAGACGTATTTAATTATTAAGTTATTACCCTATCAGATAATAATCCAATGCAGAGGCAATAATGTAATATAATACATCATTTTATATATATGATATATTTATATATAGTCTTAAAGTTTTGCACTGGCTTTTAATATAGTTGAACATAACATTTTGATATGTGTTTTTACATGTTTCTCGTTATTGTGCTTTTTATCTTGTTTTTAATTATCATTTAATTTTAATTCTATTGTGTTATTTGTGTTATTTGCTATAAATAAAGATTGAGATTGAAAGTTACAACCGGCCCTTTGAGTGCAACCATAATGCTGATGTGGCCCACGATGAAATTTAGTTTGACCCCCCTGGGCTAGAGGATTAACTATTTCCAGCATGTGTTGTTATGTATTGTTTGTTTAATATGCAAATATGTTATATATAGTCTTAAATGATATGATATAATGGTATGAATGTATTTATCAGGAAATGGCACCGTTGTCTAATGCAGAAAAGCAGCGACGCTACAGGGCACGAAGGGATTCAGACAATGAACGAAGGCAGCAGTACCTGGATAAAGAGAAGGACAAGTGGAAGAAAGACAGAGAAGAAGGGAACAAAAAGAAAGTGAAAGAGGAAGGAGAGTACAGAGAAAGAAGTGGCAAGAAAAGAAGAAAAAGCTTGGGATAAAGCAAGATCCAGACGCAGCACAAGGGCCCTCAAGGTTAGAATAAAGTTGAGGGTTAAATGCTTTGCAGATTGTGTGAATCAAAAGTGCATTGACTCCTTCACATGCAATCTAATTGGGTACATAACTGAACTGTATGCATCAAAAAATGGATGGTCCTGCAAGGTGTATTACATTTCTTTGTGTACTAATATTGTGATTAGTTTTGTTTTCCAAACACAGCTTCCTGTGGCACTTCCAGACCCATAGGACTGGTGAGTACAATTTAGTTTTTATCTTGTATTTAAAAAAGATTCTTGAAGATAAATTGTAAGAAAATTGCACCATGTAATTTCTGTGTGTTTAAATTAAAAGATAATAATCACAAACTGTGAATATAAGCAGATTCATTAAAGGTATAGGAAGTGTCCACCAGTATTACAAATTGGTTCAAAAACAGAGCAGCTTATTTTATTAAGTGTTGAATAATTAATATATTTTTTAACATATTTGATTTTCCATTTATTATACTCAACTGGTAGCAGCAGTAATGCCTCATATCATCCACATGGTGCTTTAGAAAAGATCATTCTTCAACATTTTGTACACCAAATATAATTAAAAAAATGTGATTTCATGAAAAAGTGTTCCCACTGTGAGCTTAAAGAGTTCACAACCTGTGTATCGATTATTGTGACGTCTTTAAATGCAACATCCAGAAACAGATCTTTCTTTATTGATGTTTTATTGATATAGATGTGATGGAAACATGAAAACATCAGACATTTACTGTATGAATCCAAACCAACATGAAGGCAAAATACATGAAGAGTGAATGAGCGAAAACATAGGTTGCCATGGTTATTAATTAATCAAAATCATGATGTTTTAATTGTCCAATTTAGGGAATATTAATTAAACTGTGGTTTGGATGGTTTTACCAATGAATGGCCTTCATCTGTTTTTGCACATTAGCTCTTCACATGTAACATGGAATATTACATCTGCATTTTGTGTATGAATACTTGAAATATACACATCTGAGATTCCCAAACCGTAACTGATTTTTTAAACAATATTCAGTATTTCTAGTGATTCATTACTAGTACTTATTTGAAAAAATGCTTAACGTGATTCAACAGTTTTGTAATACCTTCTATACAGTATAGCTACATTTAAAAAAAAAAAAAAGCAGATAAACAATTACAAGTCAAAAAAACAAAATACACTTTCTTTTTTTTTTTGCATTAACACTATCGACTAATCATCAAACAAATGTTACGATCACAGACACATTTTCAAAATTCAAGACAAACAATTTGATTATGGAGCAAAGACGCATCTAATGCTAATGTGATTAATGTTGGCATCCCTACAAACAATTCCAACCGAAAAACTAAAGAGTGACGCAAACAGCTGGGAGACCAGAGGACACTAAAGAGTGACGCACACAGCTGGGAGACCAGAGGACACTAAAGAGTGACGCACACAGCTGGGACCGGAGCGCTTTGTGACGTTCAGGATTGTAAAGCCGAACTGTCTCTGTTGTTGGAAACTTACCTAAAATGTTTTATAAGCTTAGTTTTAACAATGTGATCACATGACTCCTTCGGATGTTACTGCAGATCTGCTGTAATCTGAAAGCTTAGATACAAGATATGTTATTACGGTGGATATATGTATATGGATGATAGTGTTGAGGACTTTTAAAGAGTAGATGAAGGAAGAGCAGCTAAAGTCTGTAATGCATTGTTTACTTTTTCTAAAGTTAAGGCCAACTCAGTTTCTCTGTATTTGGTCATTGCTAGAATCTAAACACACCGATGTAGATGAAGGAAAGAGCGGCTAAAGTCTTAAATGCATTATTGGATTTTTTTCTAAAGTTAAGGCACACAAGCTTCGTTTTCTCTGTATTTGGTCATAGAGACTTTACACACATATGTAGATGAAGGAAAGAGCAGCTTAAAGGGCCCATGTCATGCTTTTCCGGTTATTACCCGTCCCCTTGTGTGTTATGAAGGTTTTTCTAAATGTAAACGGTCTGGAGTCACAAACCCTCAAAGTACACCCTGTAGCGAGTACAGCTCTCACACAGAGAAGACCTGTCTATGCTGCCCCAGAATGCCTCGATGGACATTTTTCTTTTTCCATTGTTTACTTCCTGGGTATTGCTACGTAGGGATACCCAGTAGCCACGCCCAGAGCTATGGCCTTACCCTCTGCCAGCCTTTCACGAAACAAAGCTTCACAAACCTTTCACGGCCCGTCCACACTACAGCTTCAAAAAAAGCTTCCAACGCGTCTGCCCATTCACTTTGAATGGGGTGACGTCACGTTGCCTCGCTTTTCGCCGAACTGAATTGTGGGTAGCTTGGCTGAACTTCTCCGGCGTCTCCGGGCTTCAAAAGTTGAAAATTGTTCAACTTCTGACGCCGTAGAAGCCGGAGAAGCCAGCGCCAGCCAATCAAATCCCGTTTCTGAAAATCTGACAGCTCAAGCCCTAGCCAATCAAACCTAAGCTGGGAGAGATATCCCGCCGTTCATTTCTATATTTCAAAAAAAGACGTAGGAGAAACAAATGATCGCAGTAGAAAATCACCCGGTTTTGTATGACCAGTCCCTATTAACTTACTGGGATACAACCGGAGGAACCAGGCATGGAGGGAGGTGGCAGAGACAGTGGGGGAAACTGGTAGGTTTTCGCCTGTTTGGGGATTTTATATCCAGTTTACTTCGTTTTAACATCGCTATTGCTTTGTATGTCGGGGGCGGGCATTCATGTGATTGGTTGTTGGTCGCGGTGCTCACAAAAAATCCCCAAGCTTTTTTTGAAGCTGTAGTGTGGACGGGCCGTCAGTGATTCATGCCGGATATGTACAGCGTAGGACACTGAAGAACGATGCTGTTCCTACCAATCAGAGCACACTGGGCTCACAGGGAGCAGGAGCTCCAACAAGCCGTTTAGGACAGAGAGTGAATACACATACTATACAGAGATGCTGTATGAGAAACCAATGTGAGTTTGGAAAATTGCACAATATAAATCTATTCTAGTAGACCTCAACAATGGAATTATGATCAGTAGAAATGGCCATGACATGGAACCTTTAAGCCTTAAACACGCAGATGTATTTGGTCCTGCAAAACTACACACGACATGAAATATGGAACATCGTTTATCCCTCCCCTGAATACAGGTAAATATAATAAATCATTTAAAAATCATAGTGAAAATAATAAAAGTTAACGCTTTAAACGTAACTGAAAAAATACAACCTATTTACATCCCAAAAACATATAAAAAAGAAAAGTCCTGGCTTCAAATCTAGTCGATTTAAAAAAAAGTGCTACTCTCTCCTCTCTTGAAAAGGTGGGAATGTTTCTAAAGTGGTAGCATGTTTTTGTATTTGGTTGTTTTGTCTTTATTTTTATTTGTTATTCTTTTCGTAAAGATGCCTAGCGTTGCTTGTGGGAATTACACTTATATTCAGGGAAACCCTGCTATCTTACTATCTTCTTATGCAACTCGCAAATATCTCTCTCTCTCTCTCTCTCTCTTCTCTCTTTTCTATCTCTCTCTTCTCTCTCTCTCTCTCTCTCTCAATGTTGGTGCGCAAATGCGCTTTTTTCAAATGATCCGGTGCTCCTTTTTTGGCGCACCTGCGCACCAGTTAAGTGCAGCCCTGCTTATATTACACAAGCTAGGTTATTCTGTACATTTACCTATCATTACATTTAAATGACGCCTTTGTCCAAAGCGACCTACAATAAGTGCAGTCAACAATGAAGATACCAACCACTGTTAATGCATTTGCATTGGATTAATAGGCAGCCATTCTATGTCAGTGGCAAGTCTTTTTTTATTACTTATTTGCAAAGGTAAGTCTTAAAAGGCATATTTAAGTCTTTGTACTGAAGTGACAGGATATTTCCGTCACAGTACTTGCGTTGACGACCCTTGGTCAATAGAAAAGTCAAAGAAACTAAACTTCATCATGCAACAAAATGACTTATTTACAAGGCTGTAATCGATCAGCTGTATCACTGTCTACCTCTTGACTGGATCAACATTACATGTCACTTATTGGACACTTTTACTCAAAGCAACTTACATACTCAATACTGTGGGCAATCCCAACAGGAGCAATTTGGGGTGAAGTGTCTTTCCCAGGGACACAACGACATGCTGACTGCAGAGGGACTCGAACCTACTCTCTCTATTCCACCTCCCACATATCATTAGCAAAACAAGGCATAAGACTGTGAGTTCTTGGGGACAGTGTGAAGACCAACTGCGGGATAGAGCGACGCGTTGAATGTTGTTTTAAAGGTATGGAGGCGGGTCCGACTGTCGGAGGAAACCCTGTAGAAAGACAGATTGCCGGCCGGCCAATCCAGATACACCCCCACCCGACTGGAGCGTGAATGATGTGAAGGCACACTGACTTTCTCTCCATCGCCCGTAACAAAACAACCCTCATTGGAGCAAACCAGACACCAGGACTTGTCGTTGCTTTCCAGCTTGCAATCACCCCCTTCCCTGCCAATGGATCTGTACGTTAATCCAACCATGAAGGGCTCCAACACCTCCATCTCCCAGTAGGAGCGCCCGTCGAGACCCTGTTCACACAACACCTGTTGGCAGGTAACAAACCTTTCTTTGTGATCGGGATACGGCTGCTCGACTTCAACCCAGGTCACCTTTCGGTTCCCTTCAGAGAGAAGGAGGTTCTTGTGGACTGTGTTGGGGTCCAGAGTGAGCTCACAGGCATCTAAAGGTAAGAAAACACTTTACTTTGGTAATGTAGGTTGCAGAAAAAGTACCTTAACTCGAGGACTAATTCCAATATATTACCGTGGCCAGGACAATAACCAGATATCCAGGTTTTTCACAAATACTTACATTTCTTTAGTCCATCTATCATCCGGTGACTTCCACCATGTTCAAGACTGTAAAGAAACATTTGGGTTCAATCTTTCAGACAAAGAACAACCATTAAACTGACACTTTGTTGCTTAGTTCTACTGTATAGGATGTCATTTTACTTGAATTAAGGGTACCCTTGAGTCGTTTTTCAATACACTCTATATCCCTATTGTTGATTTGTAAAGGTATGCCACCATGATTCCTCTCTCAGTTCAGTAGAAAAGTCAAAGATCTGGTGCTCTTACTTGAGTCTGATGTGCTTGTATTGTGTATTTTCCTTCAGCTCAGACATCAGATTCTCCCCAGAGTCTCCCAGATTGTTGTAGCTCAGATCCAGCTCTATGAGATGGGAGGGGTTGGACTTCAGAGCCAAAGCCAGATCAGTACAGCCTTTCTCTGTGACCTGACAACCTGACAAACTGAGAACACACAGGGTTTGGTTTGTTAGCATGCAGGTATGATACTGATCTGTATCATACCTGTGATATAATAACTAGGGGTGTAACGGTTCACAGAAGTCACGGTTCGGTTCATACCTCGGTTTGGGGGTCACGGTTCGGTACAACAAGGAAAAGGAAAAAAAAGTCCCAAATGTATAATTTTTTTGCTGTTATTTATTTTTAACAGTAGTGCAAGTTTTGGAATGAAAATAAGGAACTCTAACATTTGGAATCATTAACTGTACTACACAGTTAAAAACAAACCACAAACAGTAACACACACACTCAGATGGCCATATTATTTATAATGGCTGATGTCAAACAAAAAGGTTCAATAAGCTGTACAACTAAAAAGAATGTCTTGAAAATATTAAAATAAATAATAAGAAAGTGTTTCAATCACTATCAATAAAAGGCAATACAGAACTGTATAACATCTCCTGATGTCAAAATATAAATTAAATACAATGATAAATATAAAACAAAATAAAATCTGTACCTTTAGAAGCAATGTCTAACATGTGTAATTAACTTGTGAGTGTGTGAGGCCATTATGCCTAACTAAAGGTACTCAAGCTTTACTCTATTTTTAAGTTTTTCTTCAAAATGATGAGTTTGTCTACGTTGTCAGTAGTGAGGGCAGATCTGTTGGCGGTAACTATGTCACCTGCCGTCGAGAAAACCCTCTCGCTGGGGACTGAGACTGACTCGGAGGTGATTGAGCATGTTTGACGTGTTACCACTAGCATACCGCACCGCTGACGAACAACGCCGACACACCATCCTCGTCCAATCCACAACTCGCACCCCATCATTATTGTAGTCCACAGGGAACCCGAAATGTTCCCACACAGCTGATTTAAAATAAGCAGGTGGGTTCTAGCTCCTGTGTGTTGTGTGAACTCGCCATACAGTAGCTGCTAACTTTTCTTCTTCATGTATTGTGTTCGTTTTGTTGTGTTTTGTTCTTGTTCTTCATTTGTTATTTACGGGCGGCTGGCTTTTAGGCGCAATACCTCCCCCTGGATTATATATAGTGAAGTGGATACTGCCCTGAGTGACAGACTTTTTCCCCACTCGTAAAAAAAGGCGTATTCGCCGTGTGACTGCATGTGCCGAACCGTGACGGTACGGGACGAATACGGATACCGTTACACCCCTAATAATAACAAGTGTTGCACTACCGCAGACAGCAGGGTTCTATTCATTGTACTGTTAAGGGTTTGCCTCTGTCTGGCTTAACATGCATTTATTACACGGCTTAGTTGAATACTCTATTCTGATTGGTCAATTTGGACATTTCAGAGCTTGTTAATACTCCATAACAGACTGCTGCTAAGCAAATTAATGACCATTTCTAAGGACACGGACGATATCGGTCCCTTGCAGACAAACGGACGCAGAAGGTATGAATCGTCCTTTAGACAGAAGGAAACATTAGAGCACATTTCTTTGTAGACTTCCAGTAAATACCTCAGCCTTTCGAGTCTGCAGCCTGCATTGGACAGTCCGTCACAGAGCAGCTTCACTCCTGAGTCTTTCAGGTCATTGGTGCTCAGATCCAGATCTCTTAGAGGCGAGTAGGGGAACTTCAGACCAAAGGAGAGATGTGTCACCCATTCTTCAGTCACTTTGCAGTCTGCGAGGCTAGCGGTGGATAAAAGGGTTTCAATATTGCAAGAACATGTGCTATTTTGTAAAGGAATACGTACAAAAATGAGATAAACGTACATGGCCTGCCTGCTGATCCTCACTGCTGGTATCAGCCTCCTCCTGCCTTCGTCTGATGTGTTGAAGCTTTTCAATTCCAACAAATCCAGCTGGTTCTTTGATACCTGCAGCATGTAGGCCAGCGCAGAGCAGTGCAGCGGAGTCAGCTCTGTTTTTGAACTATTCTTGAGATATTCCTGAATCTCATCTTTGACTTTATTGTCTCTCATCTCGACCATGCTCTGGAAGAGGTTGATGCAACTCTCTGGAGAAAGGGCTTTTCTTCTGAGGGCTTTAAGGTGCGTCAAGATCTTCTTGTCGGTATCTTGGCTCGGGTCTGGCGATGTCAGGAGACCCTCAAGGACTCTGCGGTTTGGTTCTACCAGAAGGCCAAGGAGGAATCTCAGGAAGAAGTCCAGGTGGCCGTTCTTCTCCTCCAATACTTTGTCAACTGTCATCTTCATAAGATCGTATAACGTATATTCTTGGTCCTTCAAGTCGAGGAAGTTGCCCAGCTCATTTGTATTCTTGCTTATGAAACATTCATAAACAAAAAGGGCTGCAAAGAACTCCTGAATGGTCAGGTGCACAAAGAAGAAGACCTTTTTCTGGGAAATGACATATTCTTCCCTAAGAACCGTGGAGCAAAATCCAGAGTAGATGGTCGCCTCTTGTAGGTCAATGCCACAGTCTTTAAGATCTTCGTCATAGAAGATGATGTTGTTATTCTGCAGCTGAACGAATGCAAGTTTGCCGAGTTTCAGAAGAAATTCCTTCTGTGTCTTCAGAAGTCTCTCTTTGTTTCTCTCTGTCTTCTTGTCATACTTTCTGCTTCTGCGTTTGGTTTGGGCAAGCAAGTAGTGCGCCATCATCTCTGTCAGGGTTTGCGGAGTTTCTGCTTTCTCGTCTCCCGCAAAGATCTCCTTGAATAATATGCCAGAAATCCAGCAGAAGATGGGGATCTGGCACATGATGTCGAGAGTCTGCGAGGAGCGGATGTGCGAAATGATCTTTTCAGGAAGGTCGACGTCATCTTTAAATCTCCTCCTGAAGTATTCTTCTTTCTGCGAGTCATTGAAACCTCTTATCTCCGTCACCATACTGACATACTTTGCAGGGATCTGATTGGCTGCTGCTGGACGGGATGTTATCCAGAGGTTCGCATTGGGAAGGAGGTTTCCCTGAATGAGGCTTGCTAGCAGATTACCAACAGATGTTTCTTCAGTGACCGATTTAACCGGCTTGTTCTCAAAGTCCAGTTTCATTCTGCTTTCATCCAGGCCATCCAGGATCACTAAAACATTGGCTTTGTCTAAAACCTCTGACTCTTTCAAATGTCGAAGTGTGGGGTGAATATCAGTCAGAAGCTTGAGCAAGCTTATGTTACCTCTAATCAAATTCAGCTCTCGGAAAGCAAGACTGAAAACAAACTCAAAGTCCTGGTTTGCTTTTCCCTCGGCCCAGTCAAGAATGAACTTCTGCACAGAGAACGATTTTCCAATCCCTGCGACGCCCTTCGTCAGAACTATTCTGCAGGTCGTGTCTTGGGGAAGAACATGTCTAAAGATGTCATTGAGATGGACTGTATTTACAGAAGACGGTTGTCTTTGTTGTCTGAACGAATGTTCTTCATGTGGCCCTTCACTCTCTCCGGTGCTGATGATGAGTTCAGTGTAGATGCTGTCCAGGGAGCTCTCTTGGTCGCCGTTACCTTCAGATGTCTTCGCAAATTTCTTCAGCATTTCATTTCTATGATTAGTCTTTATTTTTAAAAGATGTCTGCCCCCTGTAACGATAAGATAAATGTGCAATTCCAGTACTGATGTTGACATGTTCATCCATTACTAGCATTAGCTGTAGTAGGTTACAGCAAAAATGCTAACAACAACTGTTTTGATCAATGTTGAGATTACCATTATTTATCGTGATTATTCATTGATTTTAGTGACAGAATATTTTAATTGCACTTTCACATTTATATATACAGAGCACTGCTTTCAGTTTCACATTGCGCTAGGATCTTGATGTTTTTCAAACATTGAACTTGTTCGTTTAACTTGATATGCAGCTGCGTTGTCTATGAGTAAACCAAAGTATTATATTCAGAATCAGAATACCTTTATTAGTCCCACAGGCAGGGGATTGTGTTAACTCGTTGGAAGCCAAAATCCTATTTGTGATTAGTTGCGATATGCTTAATAGTATTATTTCATACATAAGTATTCAAACTTACCAGGGTCATCCTCAGCTTCTCTCTGTGGTTCAAGATCTTTTTTAGGTTTCTTTCTAACTGGCTCCTCGGTTAGCTCGCTGTAGGGTGAAAGTGTAGTATCAGATAGTTTCAGATTTCAGATATGGCGAGGATGTGTTCAGAATCAAAA
>CALSBZ010039764.1:0-10337 GCA_943591055.1 Gobionotothen gibberifrons | reverse complement strand
TACTTTAATTCAAATGTGGCGCGGTAATGTTACAAGCAGGATCGTTCAGAGGAGGGGAGGAACACAGCTGCTTGTTCCTCCGAAGGGTAGCTGCAAGAGAGACCCAGCTGTGCTCACCATGCCGGCTTTATACTCTTTCTTCTGTGGGGGAGGGAGCCAGCCGCCTTAGTCTTCAATGTCCGACTTTGCACATAACAGAGGATTTTTTCATTGTATATTCAACACATGACTAAACACGCCTCTTCTCTACACATTCTCTTTCCTCACTTTTTATTTATCTCATTTTTACGGCTAGAAAACGTTACGTTACGTCTCTGATGTCAAGTAACTGTTAGTATTTCGGACATTACTTCCGGAAAGCTTTTCAAAATAAACACAGACTGGAGTCAAACCGGAAATACCTTCACAATAAAAGCTTAACCTTCAATTTTCGCGAATATTTCTGTTTTCTCAGTAAAATCAACATCTTAACTAAATTATGCCATTAAAACATTGATTTAATTACTAACTATGCCTCTCCATTTGCCCCTTCTGAACAATCCACAATCCAAGGAATCGCTCTTTGATTTCCAGTCCCTCTGCATATCTGACGCAGACTGCTCCTGCTTAAATGAACGTGCCTCGTCCACAAGAATAGTGTAAAATCCGTTATCCTCAATGCTACGAATGATGATGTTTTGTACTTGTTTCGCTGCTATTTCCAACAGTTCATTTTGAGTGTCATGGCTTGTAAGGTTGAATGGGCCATTTAACCTGGAACTGAAAGCAGTGTTGTGCTTTGAGAACCATTTACATAGCTCCAAAAAGTGTCCTCGGGTTTGAAGACCTCTCCCGTTCATCATGCCCTCGTAGAGGAAGTCACTGTTTGCCTAGATAAAGCACCATATCCACAATATCGGCTGCATATTCCCTGTTACACTTAACAATTGCTCTGTGAGAGCCATTCAACTGCGCAGCGACAGAACCAGTGGTTTTAGATGCTACATAGCCTTGCCACAGCTCCATGCACTGCCGATGTGATCCACATTCCGCATGTCGTTGTAATTTTAGCAAGACATTCTTACAATCCCGCACACCGTTTGTTAAAAAGGCAGAATCTCTGTAGCCGCTGCTGCACTGGAATTGCCTGCATGGAAAACAGAACACAGCGTCTGCCTCTTTGCTGTATTCTACAAAAGTGTAGGTCTTGTAGTACTCAGATGAAAACGATCTTCTCTGTTTTCTGCTGAGATGGGCCGCTTTCTCTGTCTCCCAAGTCAGTAGCGGCGGCAGTACTAACGCTCCCGGCTTGCCTCCCGCCGCTCCCGGCTCGGCTCCTGGCTCGGCTCCCGGCTCGGCTGTGATCACCACATGACCAGCTGACGTCAGGCTGAGCAGCTGCATCACGGAGAGGGCTGTCATCGCGCTGCGGGTTGTGACACGCCGGAGGAGAGCTGTCAGTGTCTCCACTCTCGCCGCGAGAGCCGCGCTCTCATGCTGGCTGAGTTTAATTCCACTCCCAGATAAATGATTGTCTGAAAGGGAAGAGGACAGATCTTCTTCCAATTTATGAAAACCCAGGCTTGACAGATGTGCTACGAGATGTACCATCTGTAAAACGACTTCCTCCCTGGAGCGAGCCCGCAATAGAGGATAAAAAGACACTGTTCCTGGGATGACAGGAGTGTTTCCTGTATCCCATTGAACTGCGGGGGGGAGGAGAGGCGAACTGCAGACTGCACCGCTGATCAGCCTGCTCATCCATCTGTCCATCAGACACATGCGCTGCCACTCTGAGAAATACTCTGAGAGCAGACATACATGCTCGTGATGTGCTGTGATCGTCATGTGACAAGCCATGCCAGAGCCCTCGCCGCCGCTGCCCTTGAGGCAACCCAAGGTGGGCCTGGACCGAAAGGGCTGCGAGGGAGCCTCCACACGCTGCGTTTCACTCCGGCTCTCATCATGCGGTGCATACACGCTCAGGGGATGAGTGGAGGTGTGTGCAATGCTGTCCACACTAGAGATGGGCGAGTCCGGATTCATCCGGATCATTAACCCGGATCCTAGTAATGAGCTGGTCGTGACGAGTATCCCCTCTCCATTAACCCGAGTCCTTTGAGTCCTACACCTGGTGTGACTTACAAATTAAAACTATACATTGCGTTTCTCGCTACTCTCTTTATAACATGTAAAATCACATTACAATGTACCCCAGTCCATCTGCCTAGCCTTTAGCAAGTAGGATAGCTTCCAGAAGTTATCGTTTGGCTCAGGGGAGGGGACACTTCCATCAGTGAAACTTCCTGCAGACTCGTGGGGACTCAGAGGAGCCGTAGGTTACGGCTCCTAACCGTAATAGCATAGCAGATCCAGAGATCCATACTTGTCATGTGCACGAGCATAGCCGCAGCCGGGAAGACATTTTACTTAGGGGGCAGGGCCGGACTGGGACAATAAGTCAGGCCGGGAATTATACACCCAGCCAGGCCACTACCAGTTTTTTTGGGGGCGTTTTGCTGGATGTATCGTCAATATTTACAGTGTTGCTGCCCGTAGTGATAGCCCTACAGTTTAAATCTACCACCCAAATAGAAACATATGGACATAGGTTACTGTTATTTTGGAGTTAAATGCATCAATCTGGTGCATTTTGAGGGGAAAATAAAGAGACTAGATCTATGGAAACACCCATATGAAACAGAACTGTACATTTAAAGAAATGTGTAATTTCATTCTTATTAATATCTACCTATAGTGATATTATCTGTTCAAGCTGCAGTGTTGTTTTTGTTAATTCTGAAAAACTAAATAATATGTTTTCAACTGTTCATACTGTAGTTTAAATCTCACTAATATCTATAACATGTCCCACTGTGGACTGTTTGCCCTGTACCTGCCAGTTCCTCTGTGCTGGTGCTTGGTTCTCCCTGTGAAGGACCGGCACTGCTATTGTCTCCACCTTTGCAAAGGAAAAAGAATGAGGAGCACAACTTATTTTTGATTAACTCACGTGTCAGAGTACATTATAACTGTATAATGGCCTATTCAATTTTACTTCACGTAGGTCTATGCCAGGGCTTCTCAAACTCCGGACCAAGGTCCGGATCCGGACCGAACTGCAAATCAACCCGGACCGAACCCTGTGTCCCATTATAAAAAAAAAAAAAAATTATTTTTTATTTTTTTATATATAAATTCTGATGTAATATATATTGGAAACATATATTGTAGGGCCATACCTATACAAAACATGTCTGTGAAGTTTTTTGCTTAAAATACCAAACAGTTCACCCATTGTAGCCATGCCTCATACTGCTCATACCGCTCTTTTGCAGCCCATGTTGCAGCCTTGTTAGAGAAACGCGGATTTTGGCTCCTTAGCTTGAAAAAAAAAAAGAGGAGGCGGAGCTAATGCCTGATCAGAATTCTACCGGAGATAAAGTTAAATTCTGCTGTGATAAAACGCCATCCTGTTCTAAACCACATCAAAGATTATTTCTGAAACAGTATGGAGCTCAAATGCTTTTTCTCTTGCGGGTTTATCACAAGGTGAGTTCCTTTTTTTATTTCCTGCTTTTTAAAGGTGAGGTGTCATGGCCATTTCCACTGATCATAATTCCATTGTTGAGGTATACTAAAATAGAAAAATACTGTGCAATTTTCCAAACTCACATTGGTTTCGCATACAGCATCTCTGTAAAGTGTGTGTATTCACTTTCTCCACTAAACGGCTCGCTGCAGCTCTCCCCCCCCCCCTCCCTGTGAGCCCAGTGTGCTCCGATTGGTCAGCTCGGCCCCTCTGTTCTGATTAGTCAACCACCAGAGAGGCTCCGCTCCGAAAGGTGGCTTCAGTTAGCTGCTAGCTAGCTGAAAACACCAACGGTAGCACACACCATCATATGCCAATATATACACCTTACACACCCTATAACATGTACAGATTCGAGTATAGACATTTGAGGCGTAGAACGGAAGAAGAGTACGTTATTTTTACCTGTAATAAACTACTTTGTTTGATGAAAAATCAAATCATGGTTTGCTATATATGAATATGTTATAGGAGCAAATACTTCAGGGAAGAAAGGCTACTAAGTATTTTCTATCAAACTTTATTTTAGAAATGTACAAAATGAACATAAATATACATATATACACGCTATATAATCCATTCCTCCCCGCCGTCTTGCATGCTACACCCGGGGCTGAAGCATCAGAGTGGTCATCCCGGCTGGATCATGTATTGTCCGCCAGATACGCCAGGACCTTCCTGATCTGGCAGGATGAAATCAAATGCAAATCAGAAAATATTATATAATAGAAACGTAGTTGTTTTAGATTCGTTAGTAGTAGTTGTGGTAGGAGTTGTGGTAGGAGTGTGTGTCTCAACACCGTTAGATATTGCCAGCTAATATGCTAACCTAGCTTCCTTGTTTACCTTGGTAGAATATGAACGTTAGCTCGGAGAAAAGGCAACTAATGTAGTGTAATAAAACCACTATGAACAAAAGCTAGTGGTTCATATTAGGCTAGCAATAACGTGTTTACAATTGCAATCTTATACAGCGGACTACGTTCGGTCATTCCTTGTAGCTGGCATGAAAACAATGTGTTTGCCTAGCATGTATAGCTAGCCTCGTTAGCACACACAGTATACTCCGGGTAATTTCCATCTCGGAGGGAAATCACCAGGAGTATGATGTAGTGTAATAAAACCACTATGAACAAAAGCTAGTGGTTCATATTAGGCTAGCAATAACGTGTTTACAATTGCAATCTTATACAGTAGTCTACTACGTTCGGTCATTCGTTGTAGCTGCCTCGTTAGCATGCACAGAGCTCCGTCGCAGCTTGGAGGAAAACCACATATAATGTACTGGCTGTAAGGGAAATCACCCGGAGTATACTGTATGAGTATTCCGTGTGTGAATGCAGACATTATCCTGCCATGACAAACATGTAAAGCCATCTGCTGACATTGTAGTTTATATGTGTAAACGTTAGCAACTGAGTTAGCTCAGTTAGCACCGTGTCAATGGCTCAGCACCCCAAAAAACGTTTACCCATTTTCACAGTTGTGGTAGATATAGCTTGCTTGTTTTAAACATCATAAATACACAAACAACAATGAATACTTACAGATTGGGTACCCGAATCTCCCGCTGGTCCAAACAAAGTAGGAACAGCATCGTCCTTCAGTGTCCTACGCTGTATATATCCGGTATGAATCGCTTCATGTTTTGTGAAGCTATTCTCCGTGAAATGCCGCACACACAGTAAAATACCGGCTCCAACATCTGAAAGAACAGTGTTAAAAAGGAATGTCAACCACTGACTTCGTCGTGGTTCTGTCCTCGGTAAGGCATGTGTTGAACATTTCCCCTCACAGGACAGGAAGCAGACCCTCGTTGGCATGACTGGATACAGTTTTGAACTGAACCTGAGATTCCAACAGTATATAGGCTGGCAGAGGGTGCGGCCATATCTCTGGGCGTAGCTTTGGGCGTAGCTCTGGGCGTGGCTACTGGGTGCTGTGTCGTAGGAGCACCCAGGAAGTAAAAAATGGACAATGACGTATCTCCAACAAGCCGTTTAGGGGAGGGATTTGCTGTTTTAGAGTTGTACTCACTACAGGGTGTACTTTGAGGGTTTTGACTCTGCACACCGTTTACATGCAGACAAACCTTCATAACACACAAGGGGACGGGTAATAACCGGAATAGCATGACACCTCACCTTTAAGCACACGTGCTCTACAGTACAGGTTAGCTCTGAGTGTTAGCGAGGCTTGCTAATGTAAACAAAGATGAGATTACGTCCAAAACACGTCAGGCATTGTTTCTGATAGCAATTTTCTGTGGGTCCGCCAAATCTGTATCCACTCGTTGAACCCCTGTTTTTAAAAGATTTGGGTACGGAGGAAAAGAGAGAGCGTTTTATTTTCTGACGCTGCGTGAGTTCCCCGACGCACCGGGACTTTACTGGCATTGATCCGGACCATTGACCTTGTATATAATTCACAAGTGGACCTTTAACAAAAAAGTTTGAGTTCCCCTGGTCTATGCCAATGTTGGTGCTTTTGAGGGAGATCCAGTACTATAGTTAATTATACAACACTTATTTTATCACTTAGTTGACCCTGTATTTGCATGGCCTAATAACATACTTATTGTCTCCCCTTTGTTGCACAGACAACATAACCATCTGAAGTTATTCACTCACAGTATGAGGGGTTTGTAGCCCCAGTTAGCTGCAATCTAACGGTTATATTAGCCTACATATATTTGCCTTGAGTAACATTAAGGAGGTTTGGGTTTTTTGTAGCCTCACAGTCTCAGTCACACAGGGGCTGCCACTAACTTAACATTGGACTGAGAAACTGTTTTGTTGACAGTCAGTCGATGTGCACATCAGGCTACAATATAGAAAGAAATGTTGCTCATAATGTTGGCTAACTTACTTTCTGCTTCGTCATTCTGTACCATACGGGGGGTTCTGAATAAATCTGTGATTTTAGCACATTTCGCTGCCTCCTCCTCGCATGCTTTTTTTTTTCTCCCTTTCCCTCTCTGCACCACCTTTCCTCCTTTTTTTTCACAGGATGGGGGTCCATCCTTCCACAATTATTAAGGCTGCCGGTGTCAGTTCAGTCGGTCCAGTCCACACTAATTCAAACGGCAGCGCGCTGGTCTCGTGAGAAACGGAGAGTGAAACAACCACATCTTCATTATTCTCCTGAAATGTAAATGTGCCCAATCGCTAGTCTGACAGGTGCGTGGTTCTCACTGCGCCTCATCCCGGTGCAACTTTATTTTAGACACCTGCCGCATTCATGGATTCACCACATCTGGGCTGAATTAAACACGTATTATTTTAGTCTTGTGTGTTTATCATGCCAGCGTTGCGTTCACAAGACATAAAAAAAAAATATATCTCAGGCCAGCAGGCCACTTAACAGGCCAGGCCATCGGGAAACCTCCGGTCCTCCCGATGGCCAGTCCGGGCCTGTAAGGGGGTGTGGCCAAAAGTGGGGAGAGATTAACATTAGGCTTGTTTGAGACGCGTTGCGGCTCGCCTCGAAAGTAGACAAGAGTAGCCGATCGCAGCCGGGGGAGGTCTCAAAAAGCTTGCCTGAAGTCGGACAGCTCGGAGTCGGCTTCGTCTTCTTCTTCTTCTTCTTCTTCTTCACCTTTTTCTTCTTCTTCTCTCGGTTTTTTGGCGGATTGCAAACAACTTTAAGGTGCATACCGCCATCTCCGGAGTCGGCTTGACTCGGTTTGCATTTATAAAGAATGCACACATGTGTTTAATCGTTAATGTCAGATATGTACTAAGTAAATACATTTGTTCCTGCTCAAGATTAGATTCAACTTTATTGTTATTGCACATATTACAGGTACTGAGACAACGAAATGCAGTTTAGCTTCTAACCAGGAGTGCAACAAGCAGTAAAGTGAAAAGTAATGTACACAATCTACAGAATAAAATATAGAATGAATTGAATGATGAATAAACAGTGAGGGGTATGAATACACTAGATATACACAGCAGCCTATGAGCAGTATGAACAGTGTGTATGAATATGCTAAGATATATAAAGTATGAAAACGGTAAGCAGTGCAAGTATAGTATAAAATATATAGATATTAATTTCATGATGATAAACATTGTGGAACAATGATGAAAAATGTTAATGGAAGGGGCGACGTAAAACTGACACAAAACAACAACAAACTTTTGCCGAGCCAATTGGAGAGTTTCATCACCAGCACGTGGTAAAAACCACCAATGAGCGCTCAGCTCGAGATACCAGCGAGACGTTTCCCATCAAGCATTTCGCTTCCGCAACCCGTGGAGAGGAACTGCGGCACCTCGCCTCGCCTCGCTCTCAAGGCTGCGGGCGTCTTTGTCCCGCGAGATTTCAACGTCTCATGTAGGCGAGCCTCCAGAGCAAGTCGGACAAAATGACTAACCATCATGCAACGCACAAGCAAGACGTTGATCGCAACTGCGCAGGTCTTGCTTGTCTCAAACAAGCCTATTAACATGTTGCAGCTCCTCCTCCAGCACCCGGCTCCCGCGGCTATATTATGCACGAGTCAACAGCAGACTCAGAGATTTGCAAATCCTGACTCACTGTGCAAAACATAGCAGACTCGTGCGGACTCAGAGCCGTAACCGTATAGCAGCAGATCCAGAGATCCAGCAGACTCGTCGTCATGCAGGAGTCAACAGCAGACTGAGATTCGCAAAATCGCAAAATGACCCTTTTTTTTGTGATCAACATGTTTTATTAAAGCAAAAGACACCACTTTACACACATTTAACACATACAAACACCAGTATTGCAATGATTACGCAGTCCATGAGAAAATAGGGGGGGAAGGCATATGATTAGATCTACAGTGCAGACACACTGTTTTCATGACCCAAATATGTATATATGTTCATTTTAATTTATTTCTTATTTTTCATAGATATTTTATCATGGGTGGAGATACTTGGTGAAGTTGTTGCAGTGGTGATTTGTTGACCAGCCCCCTTGACCCCTTGACCCAATAACAGACCTTGCTGATTGGAAGGTTAGGGGGTAGTCCCCCTCCCCCCACTTGTCACCATCCCCCACGATCAAGATTCTCCTGTGAAACACCTCAGACAGAAGTGACAAGAGAAGAGACAGTGACAGAGGATTATTTGCTAAAGATAAGCGGATTGTTTGTTGAAGATGAGTGCTCGGAAAAGAAGTGATATATGGATGCATTTTGTTGGAGTAAATCAGGCACAAGCAAGAGGTCAGTATTGCAAAAACCTGATATCTGTTAATGCAGGGAGCACATCCAATATGAGGAGGCACTTAAAAACTAAGCACCCCACTGCACTTTTAGCAGACACCCAACAGACAACAACAGGGACAGCAGAAGCAGCAGCGACAACATCTGCAACAGCATCTGCTGCATCAACCAGCACAGATTCAGGTGTGGCAAGTACAGCAACTCAACTTGCAACAGCCACCACCACAGCACCACAAGCAGCCATAAAAAGGCCAAGACAAACCACTATGGGAGGGTTTATAAAAAGGCCCATTCAATCACTGCAACAGAGTAAAGTGGACCAGGCTTTGGTTAAAATGATAGCCACTGATTTTCAACCATTCTCAATTGTTGAAGAAAGGGGGTTCAGAGCATACACAGAAGCACTGGACCCATCGTATGTGCTGCCAAGCAGAGGCACTATACTGTATCAAAGCGGATGCTGCCCAACCTTTTTGAAAAGGTCAGAGCTGACATTGAAGAGAAGATTAAGACTGCTCCTACTGTATGTTTAACAACAGACTGCTGGACCTCCAACACAACAACAAGCTACATGTCAGTGACATGCCACTATATCACTGACTTTAAACTTAGATCCAATTTACTGGACTGTTTTGTTGTCACAGAGCAGCTGCACACATCCCAAAATCTGGCGCAAGACTTGAGCCGGGTTGTAAAAGAGTGGGGCATTCAAGATAATTGCAGCCTGTGTCACTGACAATGCAAGCAACATTGTCAAGGCCATGAATGACATTTTGAAGTGGAACCATGTGAGATGCTTTGCTCACTTGCTGAATCTGACGGTCAGATATTCAGTTCACCAATCTGAAATCCAGGCCTTAATTCTAAAAGTGAAATCTATCACAGAGTATGTGCGCAGAAGCACAGTGGCCTCTGCAAAGCTTCGTGAAATGCAACAACAAATGGGGCAGGTCCAGTTGCGAATGAAGCAAGATGTAGCCACACGGTGGAATTCGACATACTACATGCTGCAGCGCGTCATCGAAATCAAGGAAGCCTGTGTCTCCACACTGGCACTGATCAATCCACTGCTACCAGCCTTACATTAACTCCTGAGGAATGGGATATCACAAAGGAGGTGTGTGATATTCTTAAGCCCTTTGAAGAGGTGACTGTGGAAATGAGCTCAGAGAGGTATTTAAAAATTGTGCAATTATATGAATTACATTTTTCATACATTATATGCTGTGTTGATGGTCATTAGTATAAGGCCTGATGGTCATTAGTAAAGAAGGCTGCAACTGCATTAAACAAGAAACACAATTTCAATTACTATTTATTTTTTCACAGCTTTGTGACAGGCTCAAAAGCCATTCTGATGGCACAGCAGATTTGGAGAAAAGATTTGGGCAAGTTGAAAGGGTCAGAGTGCTTGCTGAAGCTACACTTTTGGACCCTCGCTTCAAAAAGCATGCCTTTGTCAATGAAAGGAAAGCAGAGGAAACTGTGTCAAGAGTGGTGGGAGCAGCAATGCATGCGGCAACACCAACATTACTGTTAGTAATTAAATCAATGTTGTAATGGCAT
>CALSBZ010039748.1:0-10765 GCA_943591055.1 Gobionotothen gibberifrons | reverse complement strand
ATGTAACATTTGTGATATTGGGCTATATAAATAAACATTGATTGATTCATTCATTCATGCTACGCTTTATGCGCTCCGTTAGCTTGGAGGGTCTTCCTCGCACAATCTTAATGCCAGCTTTTATTCTGAAAATCCTTCATCTCCGGTTAGCATTTAGTATGTGGCTAATATTCCTTTTTCTAGAGATGTAAATATAGAAGTGAAAATGACACGGAGTGTTGCACACCAAAACCTACTGACTTTAACACTACATCAATAGACGTAGAGATATTATTATTGCTGAATATTAAATGAAGGTACAGTTTATTTTAATACGTTTTGTTTACAGACGTATGTATCTATGACGACATCCGGGGCTACCGTAAATGATAACTGCCGTAAAGTACTTCCAGTATTACTAAAAGTAACGATGACAGCCGTTAAAATGCAATAAATAAAAAGTCATGAAAGAGAATATGAGGAGAAAAGGCGTGTTTAGTTATGTATTGAATGTACAATGTCTGAATCCTCTGTTATGCGCAATAACGGACGTTGAAGACCAGAGGCGGGAGGTCCCCCTACGTCACCACAGCCGCCATTGAAGAGGAGGAGCCAAATGAGATATATAGGCCCAATAGAGAGGCGAAGTCCCTCCCCTTCCGACGGAGCTCATGGGACCCCGGAAGCGGAAAAATATGCATTGAAGTCAATGGAGAGATAAACGTTATCTTTTGATCCCGTTTGAATTGTGCCACGAATTACACATATGATGTTTGTCAATCTTAAACAATCCTTTCCATGTAAAAAAAGTCACAGTTTGTCCTAAAACTGTTGAAATATAAGACTATGAAAAATACGCAACTAGAAAGACTACAAATCCCAGAGTCGCGTAAGTGATGTCACCATTGTTTTCCTCCACTAAGAGATAGCTAATATAGATATCATCTATCTATATGGCGCTGGCTAAGATAAGATAACTTTAACAAGATGCTGTGTGCTTAGTACCAGGTTGTTATCATACCAGCAATGGGTCTTGCTCGTTCTTTCGCTTCCCGTCTGATGAAAGGAACAGGAGTGGCTGGATCAAGTTAGCTACCTAGCTAGTAGCTAGCACGTTAGTTAGCATTACAGCCTTGTCATTTTTATTAGCCTTAACATTAAGTAACATCAAGTAACACAACATGTTAAACAGTAAGAGTAGTAGTCATGTTTTGTGTACTTTGAAGAGTACTGTCACACCTGTGTGATCATTCTATAATACACCATTTAAGCCCAGGGGAGAAATGCTAACGCTAGCTATAGCATCTACGATATTTTCTACTTCACGCTATCTGCACAAATGGTTGACATTAAACATTAAAAAGACAAGGCAGTTCAGAGAGAATCAGAGGAAGGCAGGCAGGCAGGGAGCTTTGCATGACATTCTTCTGGACGTGTTTCATTGTGGTGATAGTGAGCGTATAGTCAATCCTTTTGTTGACAAGACAGAACAACACACGTCACCAAGATGGCCGTCACTACTGCTAGACCAGAGATGTAGTTCATTCAGCGTTTCACACAAAAAAAATGTGTTACTTCACAGTTTTACGACACATTATTATTTTTTTGACTTGCAAAATTATCTTTTAAATTGACAAACATCATATGTGTAATTCGTGGCACAATTCAAACGGGATCAAAAGATAACGTTTCTCTCTCCATTGACTTCAATGTATATTTTTCCGCTTCCGGGGTCCCATGAGCTCCGTCGGAAGGGGAGGGACTTCGCCTCTCTATCCCAAACCACTCCCTCGACCCTACCCCTCCGTGACGGAGTGAACTCCGTCTGTAGCCACACTCGCAGCTCAACGAGGCTCCCTCCTGTCAGATGGAGGGAGTAAATACAGCAGCAAGCTTTGGGACGGCCTCCCCTCTCTCCGGCAGAAACAGGAAATGCCGTAACTGTATGTAACAACGGTTTCAAATCAGCATCTCTTGGACTAAAAATGTAAATTAATAACTCAAATAAAACTCCAAACATCTTTCATTGTGCTACTTTTTTGTAAAGCTCTTTTAGTTTTAACCCTGATGTTTATAAGCTTCTTAGTTTTTGCAACAGTATGTAAATATACACAATTTTATAATAAAATGCACACATTTACCTTTTTCTAGACTAAACACAGGTATGATCCTAAGTTAAAACATATGAGGTTATCATGAGGTTGTTAGCATCGCAGTTTATCAGTGGATGTTTGCTGGAACTACTTGTTAACAGCTTGTTTCCTGACGGACACACACAGCGTGACTCCGGTCAGGTAGAGACCGGTCTCAAGTCAGCACCGCTGCAGACTCGCTGTTTGAGGGCTTGATGGCCCACTCCCCCTCCACACCGCTCCACACTCGTTGGTTTGGGACAGCCCTTAATATGGTGGACCCTCCGCGTGAACGCGCAAACGGAGGGGTAGGGGGCGGTTTGGGAATGGGCCATAGTCAGGTGACGGAGCTTTGTTCGCTCTCTTTTCCACGGTCGCCACTGCGAGAGGAAGCTGCAGCCTTTCTCTCCTCACTACCTTCTGTCTGATTCATTGCCACGCCATTTAATTAAAGTACCCATTCGAACCTTATGCCAGAGACTCCATTGTCTCTTACTTTCTAAGCTTCTCCCCTGGACGCGAGAATAACGAATACCCTAATACTACTGCTGCGGAGCGCATAATATAAAGCAGACTCTTCACAACGAAGGAACACTTCTTCTTCAGGGCAGGGAAGGCTACGCAGTACGCAGTCGCTGCTGCCTCTCTGTTGGACTCCGGTACTGCACATTACTCACGAGTCGTTGTAAAAAAAAAAATCAGTGGGTGGCGAACGCACAGTCACCCCCGTCGTGCGGGCCGGATGTGGCCCGCGGGCCGCCAGTTGATGGTCACTGCCCTACATAATACACTTAAAGGGGACCTATCATGCAAAATGCACTTTGTGATGTCTTTTGTACATAAAGATGTGTCCCCGGTGCGTCGGGGAACTCACGCAGCGTCAGAAAATAAAACCCTCTCTCTTTTCCTCCGTACCCAAATCTTTTAAAAACGGGTGTACAACGAGCGGATATAGATTTCCATCCGAACTGACGTGTCCATCCGAACTGACGTTGGCGGACCCACAGAAAGTTGCTATCAGAACCAATGCCTGACATGTTTTGGACGTAATCTCGTCTTTGTTTACATTAGCAAGCCTCGCTAACACTCAGAGCTAACCTGTACTGAACTGAGCACATGTGTTTAAAAAGCAAGAAATAAAAAAAGAACTCACCTTGTGATAAACCTGCAAGAGAAAAAGAATTTGAACTCCATACTGTTTCAGAAATAACCCATGACGTGGTTTGAACAGGATGACATTTTATCACAACCAAATGTAACTTTATCTCCGGTAGAACTCTGATCAGGCATTAGCTCCGCCTCCTCTTCTTTCTCTTTTTCAAGCTAAGGACCCAAAATCTGCGTTTCTCTAACAGGGCTGCAAAAGAGGGGTTTGAGCAGTAACGGCCCGTCCACACAGCGGCGTGCGTTGAAGCTTCCAACGCTTCTGCCCAATCACTTTGAATGGGGTGACGTCACGCTTCGCCAAACTGCATTGTGGGGAGCGTAGCTACACGTTGCTCACGTCAAAAGTTGAGCCATGTTCAACTTTTGAAGCTTCGACAGAGGCGTCAGCCAATCAAATCCCGTTTATGAAAATCTGCCAGTGCAACTGCTAGCCAATCAAACCACGTGTATGTTGGGAGAGCCAGACCGCAGTTCCGCAGGTACTCCGCATGTCCGCAGCACCACGGAGAGAGCCTCCCCGCTGCTGCTGCTGCTGCTGCTGCTGCTGCTGCTGCTGCTGAAGGATGGTGGAACACTTTAACTCTTTTTTCCACCCCTCTCTTTTCTCCCTGCTTCTGCTGCAGGCTAGCAGGCTTTTTTGCTTTGTATGTCCGGGGCGGGAGATTCATGTGATTGGTTGTTGCTCGCGTTGCTCGCGTTGACTCCCCAAGCTTCAGACACGCCCACCGCCAAGCTTCAACGCACGCCGCTGTGTGGACGGGCCGTAAGAGGCATGGCTACACTGGGTGATCTCTTTGGCATTTTGGTTGACAAATACAAAATGGATTCACAAATGCCTGATCGAAAGTTGTCAATGTTAAAGAGATATTCACAAATTCCTTTTGTTTATTTGTAAATTAATTATAGTATTCACAGATCTCTTTTTTATTTGTGAAAATAGTTTGCGTATTTGCAGATCCGTTTTACATTTGCACATTTATTTGTGAGTTTGCAAATCGTTGAAATGCATTTGTGGATGGTGTTTTACATTTACAAATCACCTATTTACACACAAACTATTTGTATGTTCACACAAATATTTATGAGACAAATCTAATCCCATTATTTGTTGTGGTAGCTTGTGTTATGGTATGGGGTATTTTTCTGTGCAGTGCTGTTCTACTGTCTATTACTAAAGTGAGGTGTGGTCTCCTCCAGCACTCAGTGGCCATCAACTCAGGCTTCAGGAACTCCGGCCTGACTGTCAGCAAGACAGGCAAGATCATCACGGTAGGCTTGGGACATAAATGCCACTTCCTCGGTTGTACTAATAGATTATCTTGAATATTAATAATATCAATTAATACAAATGGACATTTAGACAATCTATGCAGTAGAACTATCGCTCTGCTTTGTAAAAGAAGTCAAAGTGTCCGTGCAGGCCGTCCGCAGCACCCACGGCCTGGAGGCTCCTCTCAGCCATGAAGGGAAGCTCCTGGTGCCTCATGACTACATCCATTTCCTGTGTCAGACAGCCAATCAGAAGATGGAGGAGAACCTGAGATTCATCCACAGGTCGGTCTGCTATACAAAAGTAGGATGAGAAATTAACTGCACTGAGAAAAACTGTATAGTAATCTGTACATGGACCTGCATGAATACATTTGTACCTTTCTTTTCGCCCTGCAAATCAGTCCATAGGTGCATGTGTATGTGTATATATATATCATTTAGTTTATTTTGGTTGTATTTATATACATACACACATGGAAACCCACCTCCTAAATTTGCAGTTAACTGACCCAAAACACTGAAACTGGAAGACTAACCGGGGGCTATTTTCTTTATGAGCTATGCTTCCTGCCCTCACACTTCTACTCATTGTGTTTTCGGTTGTCTGTTTCATTAACTGTGTCTGTATTAATGTTGTATTGAATAAGTAGAAAAGGAAAATAAAATATTCCAAGCAAGCAGCAGGGGGCATTATTTTATTTGCGCTAACTCCAGGTTCCACCAGAATCTCCTGGCAGCCATGCCTACGGAGAAACAAAAATAACTTCACCCCTGTTGCGATACAGTTCGATACGATTTGATTCAACATTATGTGTTCCGGGGCGATACGATTCAACACGATGCAAAATAATGATACTTCAAGTACTTCTGTCGTACCATAGTACGACAGAGGATTTTTGTTTTATTCCTTATATGCAGCAAATCATAAATTAACAAAAAAGGGCTTTACATATTTGGTTCTCTCTACTAGTACTGTGTATCCCATCAAGCTGTTTCTTTTTTACCTTCAAAAACTCTCCAGAGTAAAGTACAATGTAATAACACCTCACAGTTAAACAATGTAAGGATGCATTGCCCATGATTAACAATGTGCACATAACAACTACCATAGTGCAATGCCCATACAGCTGCCAGCCAGATGTGCTTAACACTCATTCATGTGCTTAACACTCATTCATAGGCTAACTCACCAGTGAGCAGAAAGCAGTGAAAATATATTTCAAGGAATATTTGATTATTGTTATTATTAGGTCCCTATATTGGTCAATGATTGGCAGCAAAATTAATTTGAATGCATTGTTATTTTTTTTGCAGTGTCAGATTCAAACAAAAACTCACACTCGTGTTCCTCAGGCCATAAAATGCCACCTTCACAAAAACTGCTATAAAAATATGATATATTCATATTTTTTCCCACTTTCAAAGAGTAAATCTTTTAAAGCTATTCCAGCCTGACTAAAATAATACAAGATCATTTTGAACCAGAAAAACATTTATTTTACAAAGATGAACACTGTGTGTCTGGCTGTGAGAGTCCAGCTCAGGTCGAGCAGGGGCTGCAAATGGACAGACTGTGGTCCTTGCATATGAATTTCCCACATTTGCAGTAGGTGCTGCAAACTCTTCTGTCCATGCAAAAGTTGCACTGCCTCCTGCTCTTCCGTTCACTGATGAGAGAGGGGCCTGCAGCAGCACCCTGCAGATCTGACACCATTGTTGCAGCGGCTGATGAGCAGGGAAGGTACCCTCTCTTCTTGATGTGTGGGGTCACCAGCATTTCTCCCACCTCTTCAATGAAGAGCCTCCTTCTGTATGGGTTCTGCTGCTGCCAGGATGGCTCGATTGATGTCCACAGGATGTAGGCGTTGTAATGGGAAATGTCAACCAGGTTGTGGAAGAGGGCAAGTGGCCAGCGATTTGTTCTCCTCCTGCAGGAGTAGGTGGCAACAACCTAACAAAAACATAAAACAAGACAATTTGAATAAATGATTCCAAGCATTTTCTCTCATGATGCAAATATTAATTATTTTATAGGTAAATGCTCATTTGAAAAAAACCTACATATATTTCAGACAAGAATATAAGAGTAAGAATACATGTGTGCCTACCTTATCAAGGTTGTCGACACCTCCTTTGCATCAGTTGTAGTCTTTGATTATGACTGGCTTTCTCTTCATTTCGTCGCTTACGTCTGGACTGCGGTGTTTCGTGCTTAGAAGCAAAGCAGCACATTCCTGCCCCGTCGAGGGATGTAAGAGACCAGTGTGTGGGTCTTCGTAAAGGCAAAGGTGGAGGACAGGATCGCTCTCGCTCTTGCCTGGAGCAAAATAGGGGGAAGCTCAGGCTTGTTTCGGCGAATTGTGCCAACCAGGGCCAGTTTTCTCCTGAGCAGCTCCTCAGCCAGTGCGAAGGAAGTGAAAAAACCCTCTGTCATCTCCTAAAAAAGTAACTAGTTACTTTATTAGTTACTAAATTATAAAAGTAACAAGTTACTTTACTTTAAAAATAATAACAATAAAAATACAAGTTTTTGTGTTGTTGTGGCACAGTAAGAGAAAAGACAACTACCCATCATTGTAACAATTATCATTATGAAATGTAGTGGAACAATAAAACACAAAAGATATGTTTAGACATTTTGACAGGCATCTTTATTGTCGCCTCAACAATCAAGTTCTAAGGCCTCAGGTCGACTATTTTCATTTCCTCGCTCCTCAGTCTCACCGGAAGTTGATTTGTCTGCGCCATCTTGAGTACCGTCCCATGGCTCTTATTTCTGCCGGACGACCGAGGATCGAGGAGCGAGGAGCGATAATGGAGGAGCGATAACCGAGGAACCAAAGACCATCCTCCGATGAAATCCTCAGATACTCGCCCCGCCCCCTTACCGTGTATCGCTCACTGATTGGACGATGTAGCGCATGCACTGATCTTGTTACAGTTTGTGAAGCAAGCAGGACCCAAATGCAGATTTAAGTGACAAAAAGACTCCTTTATTTCAAGGCTATACAATTTAACAACGACTGAACAGAACACTCACCGCAGACCAAGTCATGACACAAGACGAACCG
Source organism: Gobionotothen gibberifrons (assembly GCA_943591055.1). Taxonomy (NCBI): domain Eukaryota; kingdom Metazoa; phylum Chordata; class Actinopteri; order Perciformes; family Nototheniidae; genus Gobionotothen; species Gobionotothen gibberifrons. The sequence continues at coordinate 3,144 of CALSBZ010039748.1, read as the reverse complement.
ACAAAGAACACAGGGAAAGACAAGACTAAATACACAGAGGGGTAATCACAAACGAGAAACAGCTGAGCAGGGGAGGAGAAACACAAGGGCCACAGGTGAAAATAATCAGACAATTAACACACCAGGGAGACTACTATATTTTATTAATTTATTGGAAACATTTTCATGATCGCTTTTTTCGTTTTACATTTTCATTTATTGTCATAGTACTGTATCATATTAAGTATTTGGGTCTACAACAGATGATACAAATGTTTGTGTCAGTAAATGTGTACTAACAGAGGCGGGGGTGTGTGTGGAAATAACGGGGACAGAGCTGCTGTCAGACGATCAGCTGTGCAGCGTCATCACAAACGGACGTCGCTTCACGTGACGCTACGGAGGAAAGGACGTCCCATTGCTCTTAAAACTCATTTCCCTGCTTCTCGTGGTTTCCTTGCATCCCTCCATGCTTCCCTGGTGGGAGGGACTAGTCACAGGGAAACGACGCAAGTGAGGGACGCAAGGATTTCATTTAACCGACCTGAGACGGGGCCTAAGTAGTGCACTTGTGCAATATGAAATAAAAACAACTACACTCTTTTGGCAGTGTACACATTAAAGTAAACATGCATTGTCCTAAACTGTTTTGAAGTAAACATGCATTATTCTGAACTGTTTTCAAGTAATCATATATATAATCCTTTTTGTTTCATGCCTCTGACACACACACACACACACACATTCGCCTCTGTGCACACTCCTCGCCCTGTCGTACCACACGGGAACATCCTGCCAAGGTCGTACTTGGAGGATGCGGCCCTCCCTATGAGAGCATTGTAAGATAACAGTCAGGAGAGCAACACACACACACATATTATAATCAGCTGACACACACACATCCCTACTCACATGCTGACTTAGACATCTAGCACACACACACATATTCTTTGAAGATTCATTTTGGGGTCCATATAATCTCAAAGCACCCATATATCTGTGTCAATATATCCGTGTACAATGTTTAATTGTCTGGGAAAGTAAAGGAGGGAATACATGTGCAAGATAAAAAGTGATTCTGTCCTTGGGTCTCTCTGAAGATCTCACGCTCTGTTCACAAGAAGAACGCCTTGTTCCCGGAACTCTGATTCGCTTAAAGGAGTAAAATGGGGCGGAATATCCGATACACTTCCGCCCCCAACCTGCCTAAACGCTTTTTCTTAGAACTCTGATTCGCTTAAGGAGTAAGATGGGGCGGTATATCCGATACACTTCCGCCCCCAACCTGTCTATGTATACTGATGTTTATGCACCAAAAAGGACACCCTTGTTTCTGACTGGCTGGTATCGATATCTGTATCGCACGGCAGCAGAGCTGGGGGTCCAGAGTACTCTGTAACTTGTATTGTGTTTTTTACCATTAAATCAGATTATTGTTATAACTTTTATTCCGGTGTTTGAACTCCTTCTTTATTTAATCTGACCAGTCTCATCCAACGAACGGCGCGGAGCACAGGTGGGGTGAGGCCCGCCACAGGTGGTTTTGCTCCAACAACATTAACAACAATCAATCAGCAATCAATCTGTTTAGTTGACTCTGGGTGACATGTGGCAATTTAAAAAAGTGTTTTGGCTGTTTAGATGGTGTTGCTCCATCTGGGTCACTGCCGGTGGTTTGGATGGTGGGGTCTTTGGCGACTAGTTTTATAGCCCCATGTACATTAGTTAGGTGCTTCAGGAGATTGGCATTGCTGTTATTCGATGTGGACGATGCTTTCTGTCCTGCACACAGTTTACATTTGACCGTAATATTTTTTGCGTCCTTTATCCCCACAAATTGAAAATAGTGGTTATATCTCCAAGTTGTAAATGCGCTGCTGCTCTTGCTGATACTTGCATCTGCCATTGTGTGTGTGTGTGTGCTGGTGGTGGGCGTTGCCGTGTATGTGTGTGTTAACAAGTGGTTAGGCTTGTTTGAGACGAGCGAGACCGACGCAGACCTGCGCAGTTGCGATCAACGTCTTGCTAGTGCGTTGCATGATGGTTAGTCATTTTGTCCGACTTGCTCTGGAGGCTCGCCTACATGGGACGTTGAAATCTCACGGGACAAAGACGCCCGCAGCCTTGAGAGCGAGGCAACGCGAGGCGCCGCAGTTTCTCTCCACGGGCTGCGGAAGCGAAATGCTTGATGGGAAACGTCTCGCTGGTATCTCGAGCTGAGCGCTCATTGGTGGTTTTTACCACGTGCTGCTGATGAAACTCTCCAATTGGCTCGGCAAAAATGTGTTGTTGTTTTGTGTCAGTTTTACGTCGCCCCTTCCATTCCCATTTTTCATCATTGTTCCACAATGTTTATCATCATGAAATGAATATCTATATATTTTATACTTGCACTGCTTACCGTTTTCATACTTTATATATCTTAGCATATTCATACACACTGTTCATACTGCTCACAGGCTGTGTGTATATCTAGTGTATTCATACACACTGTTCATACTGCTCACAGGCTGTGTGTATATCTAGTGTATTCATACCCCTCACTGTTTATTCATCATTCCATTCATTCTATATTTTATTCTGTAGATTGTGTACATTACTTTTCACTTTACTGCTTGTTGCACTCCTGGTTAGAAGCTAAACTGCATTTCGTTGTCTCAGTACCTGTAATATGTGCAATAACAATCAAGTTGAATCTAATCTTGAGCAGGAACAAACGTATTTACTTAGTACATATCTGACATTAACGATTAAACACATGTGTGCATTCTTTATAAATGCAAACTATGTCAAGCCGACTCCAGAGGTGGCGGTATGCACCTTAAAGTTGTTTGCAATCCGCCAAAAAAATGAGAGAAGAAGAAGAAGAAGAAGAAGAAGAAGAAGAAGAAGAAGAAGAAGAAGAAGAAGAAGAAGAAGCCGAAGAAGAAGCCGAAGCCGACTCCAAGCTGTCCGACTTCAGCAAGCCCCCAGGAAGTGCGCCGGACTCAGATGAAAATATTCGTGCTGGCCAAACGGCGGTACTGCATTTCCGTTTGGTTGCCAGGCCCGGAAACACTTTTTCCCATTGACTTACATGGGGAAAGAATGGTCTGTAAATCGTTGGATACTTTTTTTTAACTAAATAAACTACCCAGTATGAACACTTGTATAGCCCTTATTAAA
>CALSBZ010039746.1:0-15588 GCA_943591055.1 Gobionotothen gibberifrons | reverse complement strand
ACAAAAGCACCCTGGCTCTAATCCTGACTTTAGCTCCTGAGTCTCTCACTCAAGTTGTATTTATGGCACAATGAGATCAGGGTGCTTTTGTGTTGGTTGGGATCAGTTGTTGCGGCGGGAACATAAAGGAAGCCTCTTTTCACTGTAATTGTTTCAGCTTGGTCAGAGAGGCCTTTGAAATGTCTCCATCCATCCACTGGAACATTTGTTAGCTTTTCACTCTGATCCATGCTAGAATAGTCCTGGCCCGTCATGTTAGGGGTGCTGGGATATGCGGACCAGAGGCCTCTGGTATTCACAGTGCAGGGACACAGCAATGCACCCGGTGAACTGTGGCGGGCCGCTCAGTGTACTTTGTCTTTAACACACGGCTGCATCACATGGTCTGCTGCATGTGCTGAAGGACACACATGTGACATGCATCATCCCAAAGGAGTAGCACCACACTAAAGGTCCCATGTCATGCTTTTCTGGTTATTACCCGTCTCCTTGTGTGTTATGAAGGTTTTTCTGCATGTAAACGGTCTGCAGTCACAAACCCTCAAAGTACACCCTGTAGGGAGTACAACTCTAACACAGAGAAGACCTGTCTATGCTGCCCCAGAACGCCTCGTTGGACATTTCTCTTTTTCCATTGTTTTCTTCCTGAGTATAGTGACGTGACCATACCCAGGTCCAAATGGACACACACACTCACTCAGCCTTATCTTTTCTCAGCCGCGCTACTCCGCAGAGTTTCGCCGGCACACACCTTATCTTTTCTCAGCCTCGGCTCCGTAGATCTCCACTCACAGTTCACCACACACTCACGTGTGTGTGCCCAGGCTGAGTCCCGCTGTCTCGCAGACCCCACGCAGCAGCCAGGAAACGACACCAGTAATCCAGCTCACACTGTCCGCTCCTCGAGCGCAGCAGCGCGCCCCGCAACGTCCCCCCAGACCCCACGCAGCATTCTCATCGGTTTGTCATTGCTGGTGTCATTCTCTGGCTGCTAACAAACGCCATTGTAACGCATAATCACACATCAGATCACAGTGGGCTCATAGGGAGGAGGGGGGGTTGGGGTTGGGAGCTCCAACAAGGCGTTTAGAACAGTGTGAATACACATACTATACAGAGATGCTGTATGAGAAACCAATGTGATTTTGGAACATTGAACAATATAAATCTATTTTAGTAGACCTCAACAATGGAGTTATGATCAGTAGAAATGGCCATGGGACCGTTAAGTTACATTACATGTTACTTGTTAGATGCTTTTATCCTTTTTTTTTCAAAATACCAAACAGATCATGCATTTTAGCCATGCCTCATTTCGCTCTATTTTCCTCTCCTCCACCCTGTCTTTGCATGCGCTGCAGCTGACCACGCCCCCCTGCAAAGGAGGGGGCTGAGTTACAAGCGTCATGTTACCATGCCACGGCAACCTCTCATTCCCCTGATAGGTGGAGAGTTGGCCATATAGGCGGAGCTCCCCGTTTCTGACGTCAGAGATATTTCAAATCTGTATCAGTCTGTATCAGATCCGTTGAAGCCCCGTTTTTAGAGATTTGGGTATGGAGGAAAAGAGAGAGGGTTGTGTTTTCTGACACTTGGTGAGTTCCCTGGAACACCGGGGACACATATTCATGTATAAAAGACGTACAAAAGTGCATTTTGCATGATAGGTCTCCTTTAAAGGAGACACTTAACGAGGAAGCCGCGTTTCTGTTGAAACTGCAAAATGTCCATGTCTTGGGCAAATTGGAGACATTCAATGTACATGGGGGTTAGTGCATCTTCCCTCGCTCGTCTGCTGATGGTGCAGAATGCACGGCTGTTAACTGGCATATGCAAACATGAGCACATTAACCCAATTTGAGCTTCACTGGAGGTTTTAAAGTGCTTTACATAAGTTGGATTGGATTTGATTCCGGTTAAATATTATGTGTTTATTATCATCAAGGCATTTCTATTTCTATTTCATTGAAAAGTAGGCTTTTTCATTAAAACAGTTCCCCTCAATAGATTTGTGCACAAAAAAACCCGGTATAAAGAAACGTGAACACATGTAGGCCTTTCTGGCTCATAGCATCTGAATGAAGGTGTGCTTAGATACAGTGCAGATTAAAGGAGGAAGAGTAGACTTACGTATGAAATAGAATGCAAGCCCACGTGAGTGAGACACATAGAAAAAAGACACAAATAGGTACAAGATGGTAGAAAAAACGAGTTGCAGTATTTAAAAAATGGAAGTGAATATAAAGTATTGAAGGAGCTGGTAATGTTAACAAATTGTATATAATTTGGAAAATGCTTAAGTATATGAAAGTGGGTAAGATTTAACATTGCCCTCATCTCCTTTAATTCACTCAAACTTTGTTTTGATTGTTCGTCCACTGTGGAGTTAGCGAGAATAATACACACATTCAAAGGTACTTGATATATGAATGTTGATTTTATGGTTGAAGTTATCTTTTTAACATGTATTTTGTATGATTTCACAACAGGAATTTATCATGGTTAGTTAGATGATCGGAGCTATTTGGATGGTTACAGCTTTTCAATAAGCATCATTGTTTCTCTTCTCACTCCATGTGGATTGAGTTTTATAATTATGGTAGCCTCCCACATAACACTGTTTGTATGAAGTGATCCGGGTGGGATCAAAGCAGCCTGTGATATTGTTCTTCTGGATCCATCTAAGCATTCTCCTGCTCTCTGATGAAGCTTTGTTTGGCAGCACAGAGGCCGTTGTTCAGCCTCACGCTGGAATCCAGGCATGCTGGGACATGAAGGCCCAGGCAGGTTTCTGTCTATTTCCATTATTCTTCATTCAATTTCTCTCTCAGATATGATGATGTACACCTTGCTGACCTTTTCTAATGAGCGTTTCTTGTTTGTCAGTCTGGAGTTTACAGAGCGTTAGTGTTTTATTTGAGATGAAAACTGGAGATATGTCATCTTCAAGGTTTTAATAAACTGATTTAGAATGCAGGGCATGCTTTTAGTAACTCATGGTATGCAAGATTCAATTCAAAGAAACACACAAAATGTAATCTAAAGAATAATTACACTTTGTCAGATCAAAGCGCACAAATGAATCCTATCCACAGGTTGCCGTGGAGAAGAGATTGAGAGAGTCATGTGCTGAGAATAGGTTTGATTCAGTCTGAGATTGAGTGTTGCCATTTAGGTTAGTCATCAAATGAATGCATGATATTTACTGTTATGAAAACTGTTGCTGTGGTGACAATTTAAGGCTTGCTTAATGGTTCGATATTTGAACATTTGAGTCATTAAACAATACAACTAGACTGATGTATTTTCAAATGAGAGGCCAAAAGCCCACAGGAACATATTTATTAAAGAAGTAGGTCATTATGTTCCACAACATATTTAGAAATTAAATTATAAATGGCAGTTGTATTACTAAATATTTGATAGATGTTAGAATAAGTCAAGCTGATGAGCACTGAAGGCTTTCTGAGAACCCTGGCATCATAAGGCATTTTGGTTTTCTCTCCTCTGTGTCCCTCAGCTGGACCTTCAGATACAGGAGGCTAAAGACGAGATGAAGGTGATCTGGGGGGTGACGCACCTGGATACGGGGGTGCTACAGGTCACCCCCACCCTCACCCAGGTAAATGGAAGTCCTCTGAACATGTAACATTGTTGAAAGTGTGTACTTTGTTTTTTGTAGTTTTTGACCTGCTTAGAGAAAGTTATCTTTCGGTGAAAGACAGTCAATATTATGTCTGAACAACAATAAGAACTAATTGCAATACTTTCAATGACAATGCAGTTGCAATATGACCCCCAATACTAGACGGAATGATCCATACAAAAACAAAAAAACAAATATCATTGAAATGTTAAATAAAACATTCCGCAATACTTCATTCAGATTGATATTTAAAATATTAAGCCTTTAATTCATATTGAGCTTACTGTGGTTTGGATATTGCACTAGTCCGTATTGCAATTTCAATAAGATTTCCATGAATTGTGCAGTCCTAGTCAATCTGCTCCAGTCCTGTCTGTGGGACATGTCTGACTCTCTGACCTCTCTCTGTCAGGACCATGCCTCCTCCTGCCGTGCAGCGGCCCTGCAGCAGCAGCTGAGGGGGCTGCTGTGTGCGGCGCGCCCCTCTGTGCTGCTCAGCTGCAGGCCTGCTCAGGCCTCGCAGCTCACGGTGAGTTCTGGATGCTGATGCATGACATCTGAACAGCTGCCAACGCACAACAAAGCAATGCAGACAAGTGTGTGCATGTCTGTCATCCCAGGTCATTTGACAGAAAGACTTAGGATCTGCAATCAATATTTTTGTCATAGTAATGTTGTAAAAGTATTGTTGAACCTAATCCTAATTGATCAGCTGAAACTGCAACACCCCCTGGGTTTACAGAAGATTTTATGATGAGTTTACCTATATAAAGTTTCACTTGAAGGTGCGTTTTAATACCCATAACTTCACTGTTTTGGTTTCACTCTCACTGTTCTCATTGTGTTGCAACAAACAAAGTTTAGTTCAGAATAAAACAAAACTCAAAAAGCTGCTATACACTTCCTGTGCTGCAGCAGATAGCAGCTAGAGGCCAGCTGGTAAACATAGTGTTATCATTAGAAGCTAAAGAGACAGATATTTTGTGTGTTTGCGACTTGTTTCCACACCGGAGTAAGTTATTAAAATGTTCTAATATTTACTTTTATATCCGAGTGTCATAAGGAAACTAATTAGAACTGGTATCACATTCCTTTTGATGGCAATACAGATACTGGAGTTACGTAAAATCTCAGAAGCTACTGTGTATCTACGAAAGCAGGGGTTCCCAACCTTTTTTCCCAAGAGCCCCCCCCAAATGACTCCTGTTGGAAGTTGCGCCCCCCCCCCCCACTTTGATGGTTATTGGACTCAGGATTAATTCATTTGGATTCCCGCTGTATGAAGAAATTAAAGGACAGCGCAAGTGGAAACAATTCACAAAGGGATTAAACTGTTTGAAACACATGCTCAAAGTAAGCCGGATTTTGCCGATGTGTTTATGTGGATTCAAAAGTCGTAAATAATCTACAAAATGGAGGAGACCGATCTGATCGGAGCAACTGTGACAAATAATCTAACTGAAACCAGCATGGACAATGACTATGTTTTAAAAATGCGCTTATCCAGAAAAGCCTGGTTTGGAGACTTTACGGGCAGAAGAAACATTTCTATTAAAGAAAGAATTATACATTTCTGTCTTTTTATGCCTATAATAGCTACTAACTTGAATTTGTATTCAAATTAATTGATCAATAATTTTTATATTTTATTGCAATGTAGAGACAAGGCTTTTAGTGACAATCATGTATTGCGTTACAATTATATGTAAAAAAAAAAAAGAAAAGATATTTGGCCTCAAATCATCTGAGGCCTGGCGCCCCCCCTGCGATCTTTGGTTGGGAACCACTGTACTAAAGCATAAACGATTCACAGTTTGTGATCTCGTTCTGCGCATGCCCTATTAAAGCAGCCACTAATGTTTAGATTTTATTGACATTACCTAATGTCACGTGATGCTGATTTTATCAAGCCTCGAAATTAACACTGTTCAAATGTTTAGAATTGTCACTGAAAAACAGCCAAATTGTCTTTTTGAGAATTATGAACCAGGACACGTTGGAAAATATATCAGATACACTCATGTTCTTTGGCTTTTTAAGTGTGTGTGTAGAAAAAACCTGTATGCATATTTGGCTAAAAGGTGAAAACCCTGGCTACTACTGATGTAAATTCTCCATGGTCATAAAGAAAATCCTATGCAAATCATTGGCAAGATTTCAGTGTGTCAGCACAGGTGATTTACATACAGTATTCCTGTCTATATTGTCTTTCTCAAACAGCATGGTACAAATACACAGCACATTACAATGCTTGGGAGGCTTAAACAAGCTAGTAGAAGTTTTATTCCCCTAAAAAATTGTATTTTTATTATTCCAACAGCGTTTAAGATGAATGATGCAATTTGACCGACTGAAAGGTGTTTTTAGTTCGGAGGTCGTTTTCAAAGCTCTTTGATTTATGTCTTTTTTGTATAGAACTGTGTTGCTTATATTTGAAAAAGCTGGGAAATTCTACTTTACTTACATTGTTGCTAATAATATTTCGCACTGTAGATCAACATTTTTGAGTTATTTACTTTATAATAATTTCTCCAATAGGGTGCACGCAACAATGTGGTTTCACCCCCAAAACCCCCCCGCGCCCACGACTGGAAGCTGCTGGTGAAGAACATCCGGGTGACCCTGAATCAGGAGGAGGATGCTGCAGGTGGGTCTCACAGCTCCTGTCTTCATTCTGTCCACTCATTAACTGACTGTAACTCACATCTGCATCTTAACTCTGCTTTATTGTCAACAACTACTAGAAATCCAAACATTTGATATGTGTTTCATATCCATCAAAAGTTCACTGCTACACTGAAACTAAAATACATTTAGTCTGTGAAGCAGAAATAAACGGTTTGGTTAGTTTTTTCTTTAGAGTTTAGTTTTACAAACATAAAATATGTCAGTAAACGCCCCACTCACGAACGTCTGTAGCCTCTGTGTCAAAAAGTCAGCGGTCGATAACGAGTGACTTAATGAGACAACTAAACATCACTGCACCGAACATTAGCCACCTTTAGCTTAGCGATGGCGATGCAGCCATGTGACTGTGATGTTGTTCCTTTATTGCCATTAGCTTTTTACTTCTTGCGATTGCATTTACGCTTAAGAAATCCTAAAAGTGGTGTTAATATGGGAGGATTATCCTGCTGAACAAATCGTGTAAGTATCTTAAAGGTTTGTTTGATACAAAGCTTATCTCTGCTATATTCTAAAATCCAAAGAACAAATCCTATTGCTCTTTTTTGAGGGAGCCCTTGCGAGGCTAATGTCCGGGGCGTCCTTCAAAAACACGTCATCGCTGTATATTGACAAGCCTCCACAATAGTACCGGCTGGTGTACAATGGTTTTGCTGATAATATGGAGCTGATGAATAATAATCTGCATTAGTTATCTGTTTACCGACCATATTAACTCCATCCATCAGCCTTCTTTAACAAATCATATTTACCTTACACAACGTCCAGTGTACTTAACAAATAAACACACCTACATTGTAAACATAGCATTTTTTTAAATCATTCATTTAACCACTTCCATTTCCTTGTGCTCACGAAACAAATATATATTATGAGACTTACCACGACACTATAAGCAGCCAGGATAGACTTTGAGAACATTAAGCCTTTTACTCAACATGTCAAACTTTTTCTTTCATATTATTGTGTGTTCAGTTTCTAAAGAGGGGTTTGACAGAACTGAACACAAGAGGCTGTGGTTGGTAAATCAGCTTCACAACCTAAAGGTTCTGTTTGAGTTTGAAACTGTTGTGCCGCAGAGGAGTTTCATTCATTCTGTAGTTGTATTACTGGACTTCCTTAAAAATATCAAGTTAAGTTTATCCTATTTTTCTTATGTTATAAGTATTACTACTATAGGGATGTCACTGCCTGATTCTGTAGTCTAGAGGCTCTTTAGATAACGAGGCAGAGATTTGTTTCCCAGTTGGCTGTCATAAGTGGTAATCTCCTGGTTAATGCTGAACAATGTTGCCGCTATATAAATAAGAACATGTAGGGCACTGCTAGGGATGGGTATCGTTTGAAATGTATCGATTCCGATTCCGGTTCTGCTTATCGATTCCGGTTCTTATCGATTCCGGTTCTTATCGATTCCCCGTTTCGATTCCAAAATTATAAAAGAAAGAGGTCAAACGTTTAGATAACAAAAATATCTTTATTCTTTTAAGCTTTAACTGACATTTTTACAAATAAAAAATATACATGCAATACAAATGTATTGCACAATAGCTGTGCTTTATTTTAACTGAGCTATGCCTGTGGCAAGCTATTAACAGGCATTACACTGTGCCTTGTCTTTTTCTTTTTTAGTGTAGTGGAGCCTCACTTCAGAGCGTTTACCGCAATCCACCTTTGGTGTTAGGAAGTGACTGAGCTCGTGAACTGTCTACGGGAGGGCGGGGGGAGCCTCGCTGCGGGGAAACTGTGGACCTCTGTCGCCTGTCAGCGCAACTTACATGATGCCGTTTTTAAAAAATGAAGGGCGGTGCCCGGTCTTCAGCGTACCGAGCCGGCCGTTCTGTGATTCTCCAGAACACACAGATGGCCAGTCCGCCCTTACCCTGTATTCCACCGGGTCACCGCGGTGTAGACGGACCCGGTGAAATACAGGGTCTACCGCGTTTAGGAACCGTTAAGCAGAACCGAAATTGTGTATTTTGTATGGGTACCCGGTACCCGGCATTCTCTTATCGGTTCTCATCTGGAACCGAGTTTCGGTTCCCAACCCTAGTCACTGCACAAAGGTTCTGAGAGTGAAAACAAAGCTGATGGAACTAGACTAGGACAGGATGTTCTGAGAGGCTGTGAAACCATGGTCCGGTGTTGCACCTGAACATCATCCACAACACATTTGTTTTTCAAGTGTCTGTGTTGAGTCATTCACCAATTGTGAGTCAGCGCTTTTCAGTTCTCTAGACATCCTATTAGATATTCAGGCCAACACTTGATGTTGTACAGCAGAGACATGACACAGCGTTTGACACTTCATTATCTGTGTTCTGTCCTTTCAGTGAAAGTGGTTATACTTAGCTTAGCTCCACTCATGAGGCTTCCTGTGGAAGAAGCCAAAAGCAGGGCTGCTGCAGTGGGTGTCTTTAAGGATCTTGCTGATGCTGTGTTCATTAAGAAACAGCTTTCACAGTATGTGAGCTTTTGGCTAATTCAAGTTAAGTTGAAGTGATCCATGTAATATAATTCATCATATGTGCTGAGGAAGAGCTCTCAGTACTTGAGTCTCCTCTAACCTTCGCATTATTAATCTTTACAATATACGCTGACCTCCCTTCTGTGAAATAGAGGAAGTGACTAAGGCAAAATGATATCTTGCATTTGATGTGATAAGCTGTCAAAAGATCCCCTGAAACATTTAGTGTTAGATCTTGGAACCCACATTGTGGTTTTATGCGGCCGTGCTGAGGCAGCATTATGTTTTATGTGTTTATGTTTATGTGATTCTCCTGGAGCACGATATCTGCAGAACGCCTGAAGGGAAATTCATCAAATGTTACGTCCATTTGGATTCAAATATCAGCTTTTGGCCCCTGAAGGTCAATTAAAAAAAAAGACATGTTTTTGGTCATAACTCAAGAATTGATATGCTAGGGTTATAATTGTTGAGGTGATAACATTTTGAACACGTGGATATAAACTACATCAGGGGCATACAATGGGGTACATGTGGTGTTCCTGTGATGCTGACTGTCTCCTGCTGTGTCTGCAGGCAGCATGAATCCCCTGTGTGTGATGCAGTTAGACGATCCTCCACAGAGGTTTAACACCTCCGTGCTGAAGAACACAGCCAGTCCATCCTGGGACCAGCCCTTTATCTTGTAAGTTTGACCAAGCACTGCAAACTATCACTGTTTACAAATATTATTATCGATCAATATCAGCATTCTCGATCTTATCTTGAACTTGTCTTTTATTTTGTTTCTTTCCAGTGAATTGAATGGACGATCAAAAGAGCTCATCATTCAGTTAAGGAATGATGGACAACCTCAAGAGAGTAATGACCTAACTGCCTTTCATGTTTGTGTTGTATTAGTTGTGATTAAGAGTTATTTTATTCATGTGTGTTTTCGTTTTGTTAGATTCATTACTTGGTCAGGTGTCGGTGCCGTTTGATCTCGTAAGGAAGCAGCCCAAAGGACAGCAAACCTTTGCACTCATGACCAAAGACGTAGTGACTGGATCACTTACTACTGATGTAAGACCATCATCCCCGTTATAATAGATCCATTTGAATGATCTTCTTCTTTCTGAGGGTTTCATCTGCACAATAGAACATTAACTGGTGATGTACCCCTTCAGTTTACCTACCTGGAGCCCAGTGAGGTGAGGTCCTGGCTGCCTCCCACCCCCGCCTCCATTAAGAGGGTGGAGATGGACCGTACTGTAATGCCCTGTGGCACGGTGGTCACCACCATCACTGCGGTGAAGAGCAAGCCAGGGCGACCCCTCCCACTTGGACTCAACACAGGTACAGCAACACAAACTGTTCAACAGCAAAGATCTGACAATGATAACTGAATTCAGAGAAGACATGTCTCATCATTATGGAAGCCTTGAGGGCAAGTGAAAAACATCTGGGCCCTGTACGACGAAGCAGGATTTTCGCTTAGCCGGCTAAATTCAGGGAAAACTCCGGCTTTCCGGTCGTACGAAGCTGGTTCTCTTTTTAGCAGGCTAGATTTCCATGGTAACTTATGCTTAGCGGCTAACCTGGTCGGGACCAGGTTAAGTTGCAGGCTAAGAGCTAAACTCAGTGAAAGCACTGCCTGCTGACCAATCAGAGCTCCGTGTGCGGAGCGGGGTGCGGAGTTTAAAGCGATACATTACAGGAGAAAGGAAATACAGTTTAAAGGAAAGCCGGCCGGCAAAAATCACCGACTGTGTGAACGTGAACATTAATAGAATATCACCTCCCATCTTCAGAGCAATCTGACTATTATAATCCACTTGGTAACCCGTGTCGTAGTACCGTTTAGCGAGAGCGCGTATGTTTTGGATTAGGCCAACCGGCTAACTCAAACATATCCAGGTTAGGTTGAACCAGTTTCGTAGCACAGGGCCCAGGTGATCTGTTATAAGTCTGATGTTTTTGTTTTCTCTCCTGTGTTTTAAAAGTAAATATGTAAAAATGCATTTTTCCAAGATAATTCTATAGAAAAAGGGCCCTGTGAAACCAATCCGTACTTCAGGGTGAGCTTTCCATGCACTCTAAACACAAGGTGTATCTTTTGATCATTCCTAGCTAGAAGAAAAGACATGGCAGTAATGTTAACTTGCTAACACACATTATTTACCTTGTGTTTAGAGTGCATGGAGAAATCTAAGCTTACCTTTTAAGAAAACCTCAATTCTTAAATGACTATTTAGAAGATGCGTTAGTGGTGCACTTCAGCCTTTTGTGGCTGGAATAAGTTTCCCTACAACGGCAACAAACTATTTCAATACAATTCTGACAACAAAGAAATCACCTGCCAAAAGTGTTTCCTACCTGTTTAAGGTACACACGGAATCCCCCAAAATGAAAACAGTAATAAAAGGTTTATGTTTGATATATCTAAAACGTGATTATACTTTATAAATAATGTAATAAAGAGGTATAGATGAAAACATTTAGATTCAAACATGCAATGCAAAGATTGTCCCCAACTATATCTCAATTAGAATCAGACCATTTCATGAACATGACCCGACATCTACACAACAATAGGTGCAGCAATTAGTAAGTGTGATGAAAAAAGTTTCCTTTTGAAAAGTATAAACAATAGTGATGGCCTGTTGGTTAGCAGACATGGTTATGCCTCAGTAGGAGATGTTTGTGGGGTGAAGCTAACGGTGTGCTCCCTCAGATGCTGCTCAGAGGCCAGCGACCATCAGGCCCAAGCTGTCGGAGCGGTGTGTGTCCGAGCACGCCACCATGCTGGGGGGCCCCGTCAGCAAGGCCCTGTCCTCCTCTGACACAGAGCTGCTCATGCTGAACGGCACGGACCCCGTGGCCGAGGCCGCCATCAGACAGCTGCACCAGTCCGCCAAGCAGAAGCTCAAGTCCCCGGTGAAGAAGAGCACCATCATCATCTCTGGCATCGCCAAAGTAAGGAACAGTTCCAGCAGAGGAACTCACTGGTTCTTTTTACACTTCACATCAGTAGAACAGTTCCACTAACTAAACATATCATAATCAGAATACTTTTATTTATATACGGGAAAATTGGATTTGAGTTTTGATGATATTCATCACACTTACTGTTATGACCCGGCTCAAAAGGCCACAACAAAGAGGAGACACACCATGTTGACGGTTAACAAAAGATGTTTATTTAAGACAAACAAATCAAATCAAGTCAAAAACCAGTAAAGTATGAGGTGTGGATGTCAGTGGTATCAGTAATGTAAATGCAGGGTGAGGATTGTATGGACATGTATGGGTGTGACGGCCCCTACACACGGCGGCGTGCGTTGACGCTTCAACGCTTCTGCCCATTCACTTTGAATGGGGTGACGTCACGAGTCGCCGAACTGCATTCTGGGAGCGACGCGTAGTTTCTCCCGCGGTGCTCGCTGCAAAAGTAGAGCAATGTTCTACTTTTGACGCCTCGACGGAGGCGTCAGCCAATCGAATCATAAGCCAGTACAAGCTCTAGCCAATCAAACCGCGTGCTTGTGTGTCTGGGGCGGGAGATTCATGTGATTGGTTATTGGTCGAGTTTCAGCCCAGCCCTCCGGCAAGCGATAACGCCGGATAACGCCCGCGGCCGTGTGTAGGGGCCGTGAGAGTGTTGAAGTGCACAAAGTAAAACAACTAAAGGAACTCATAGTATACTCAACAAAAACCAGGGTGCCTGCAGAGAGAAGCAGAGAGCCAACAGAGAGGAGCAGAGAGGCTCTAAATAGCTGCAGGGCACCAGACGCAGGTGCTCTGAGTTACTGCAATCAATGCAAACACCAATCACCACAGCACAGACAGGACAGCCACCTCCTCTCTACTGATGACCCCACAGGGGCATCACACTTACTATTGTTGTGATATTGGGAAAATCGGGTGACAATTATATAAAGTAAACGTAAAAAATATGAATAAGTAATATAAATCTTTTATGAAATAAGAAGTCAAAGTAAGAATGTGCAGTAACACAAATAAAATAGAATAAAGATCTTTATATAAACATAAGAGGTTAAAGTAAGACGTCCAATAAACGATTAAATAAAAAAAATGGAATAAGAAAAATGATACAAACATAATATATGGTAGTATACAGCCAGGGCTGGCCAGTCTCTAGTGTTTAGGTCAGGGCTGGGGAACCTCCGGCCTCCGAGACCATTTGGTACGGCCCTCGAGGTAATTTATAAACAAACGCAAAAAAGAAAATAATTAAAGAAATCTAGACCGCAAAAGAATTAAACAAGCTAGTGCCTGTTTTTCCTGGCCAAGGTCAGGGTCCTTGAACACAACACGAGCCTAACGTGTCATCACGTGGTATATGTCTCGTCTGACAGGGGTGCAGTTCTGCCGGAGAGCACCAGGACGCCGCTCCGGCACTTCAGAAATGGGCTGGCAGTACCCATAAGGAGCCGTACACATGCCGCAGATTTTGCGTGGCTGTGTCTTTAGTTGAAAGCCCAGTGGCGATCTGTTCATCTGTCACACTGATCATACAGTCAATAACTTTGTTGTTATTAGCATCTGGTTAGCTAGCTATGCTAACGAATATAAGAAGCTTTTTCTACAACCAGTGAGGTGAAGCCACATCTTTATATGATCATTATAGTTATACAAAAATAAGAGAATAAAGGAAAAACTGGTATAAAATACTATATGACAGTATAAAAAAGTTGTTATTAATAAACAAGAATACAGTTTGAAAGGAGAGTGATTTGTAAAATATCCATAAAGAAAAATAAAATCTGCTTACAGTTCTGTTTCATATGGATGTTGAGATGTATGGATAGATCTCCTAATGTTGCTCTCAAAGTGCACCAGATTGATGCTTTTAACTTCAACATTTAAAAAAAAAATCTTCCCGGGGGAGCATGCCCCCGGACCCCCCTAGAGGATGTTAGGTCCTTTGTAGGACCTTTTGTAGCGGTTGTGTTCCCTAACCTGTTGATCAGAGGAAAGAAACAAGAGTCTCTTCATGTTCCCATTATGGAATGATGATTGAAACGTTTAAGTGGAAAACAGCTTGGCTTCTGCCAGTCATAATGACATTAAAGGACAGGTGGACACAGGTCCTTATATCTGCTAATGCAAATAGTTGGGTCATTCATGATTCCAGAGGAAGTATTTGCGTCATAGACAAATGTTAAACAAAGGAAATCCTGCTAAACTAGCAACTGATTTTGATAATGGGGTTGTGCTTTATTACCCAGACGCCCTTGTCTCAGGATGATGAGCTGGCTCTGATGGCGGGCTACGCTGCAGCGATGGACGCCTCCATGTCCGAAGCCAGCTCCACTCAGGATGTGACGGCTGCCATGGCCTCAGGACCCAGCAGCCCTCCAGACAGCTCCGAGCCCCAGGGGGGCCCCAGTGGGATGGGCAGGCCCCCGGAGGACTGGGAGAGCCAAACAGGAGAGGAGCTGGAACACACCTCGCTGTCCATGTGTGTGTCTGAGGCCAGCTGCAAGAAGAGAGGAGGTGAGAGCTCTCAGAGGACACTGTCAGGATAGTAGTAAGAGGACAGTTATCATAAATATAATGCGTACAACTTTTAAAATGCCGCTTAAATATCCTGGAATCACTTAACACACATCTCTTTCTAGCGTACGTCTATTTTATTTTGGGGGGAAAAACAGACTAAAATGAGTTAAATCCTAAAGTAAGTTAAGTATTTTCCTGTTTTTAAGATTATCCCTTTTCATTTAGTCGTAAGGATTCTATTATATTCTCATTATATAATAATGAAAATTCACCATGATCAACTTATTGCGTGTGCTTTTTATCAAAATGGATAAATCCCAATGTATCCCTACCACTGACTACCTGAGGCCACTTGTAAGTGTGGACATTGTGACATATCTTTATAGCCGATTCTTTTATAAATTATTATAATTTAAATCTCCAAAATCTCTTGCTCCTCGATGATGCAGTTTGTTTTTGTGTTCTTTTTTCTCTTCCCTTCTTACGGTTTGATCCTTTCCTTTTAAACTGCTGTCTCAGAGGAGAGCAGTGCTAAGCTCACAGTATGTCCTGATGAGTAAGTTCCTTCACCAGTTACTTGTAGTATCCTTGGTACTCTAGTATGTGTAGTAGAGGAAGTCATTATTCTAGAATGTCAAGATTATTTGAAGTTTATGTCAAGTCATTTAGATAATACTAAATCATGTAGTTGATACATTGTAGAACTTTAGAATACCTGTTGTGGGGTTGCACAGTATTAACATGTATTTTGAGATATTCACTAACAATATGATTTATTTGATCAAAGGTAAGGTATTGTAGCCTCGGACTTCCAGAAGATCACTCTCACGATGTTAGTCTCTAATATCAGATGAAGTGGTTGGATTACAAATCTAATGTCTACACTAGATCAAACATTTCCCCATAGCCTTACTAATAAACATGTTTGTTGTGTAGTATATTGTTCAGCCTTCTCCTATATGGAGAATAATGATGTAACCAATGTGTCATTCATTTGTTCTCAATTTCATTATTAGAGCTGTACCAAATAGTTGTAAGCTTCAAAGCTTTATTTATAATCTTGCCAGCTTTTATATCTTTTCATTCTGTGAAAACGTAGTATCTGTACAGTAAGTAAGTATTTGTGTGCAGTTGCATATTATTAGCATTATAATATTTGTACTGTTAGATGGCTGCGTAAGATTGTTTCTGATAGTTTGTTTTAAAGGTCACCTTTTATGCAAAATCCACTTCTTCATGTCTCTTCTACATCAACATGTGTCCCCTCTTCTTCCTGTCTCTTCTACAT
>CALSBZ010039744.1:0-25174 GCA_943591055.1 Gobionotothen gibberifrons | reverse complement strand
ACAGGTGAACAGAAAACTACTGGTGAATGATGGAGCAGACTGTGACAACATGAAGCTGGAGAGAGAGGATGGATATATTATTAGCTCTCCTTTGTGATTAGATGAAAATACAAAATTGAATTAAAATAGTAATTGTTAAACACATTGTTTATTTCATTTACTGAGGTTTTAACCATTATTTACAACATGTACATAAGCAGTGGAATAATAGGATATCTATAGGTCATTAAACTGTCTTAAATTATGTTTAAATATATGAATACAAAAAATAGGCTATTGAAAATGTTTAATTGTGTATTTCAGCAGAGCGGGGGGTCACGGAGATGCTGGACCTGCAGGTGCTGACCTGGGTCAGTAGGACATCATCTGGGCTGGTTTAGGGGAAGAAGGAGAATATAAACTATTATAATCACAGCTAATAAGATTAGAAAACTAATATTGTTTAGAATCAATCTATATAACATGCTGTTGTTCATTTAAAAAAACATATCGTTTTATTAGTACAGAAAGATTAAGACTTATTTTAAATATGAAATAATATGATTAAATCAGCTATATAATGTACTTGTTAACTTACTAATGTAACATTACTGGGGGCTAAAGGAACAGCTTAACCTGGCCATGGTCCTCTTTATTTCATCGCCGTCGGTGATCTCCAAAAAATGGTTAAAGTAAAAAAGTAAAGTTTCTGGATCATTATCAGCTGAGTTAGCTTGTTAGCTCATATGCTATCAGGCTGCTGGAGCAGCGCAACAGAACAGCGCGTATCATGTGACGTAAACAGGCAGTGCTTCGGCTGGACCATCTAATTTCGTAGGTCGCTCGGTCTGCATCCTTCGTGGACGGTCCACAGCCTGCGCTGTCCACGGTTGACCGCGCAGGCTGCGTCCTCCGAAGGATGCAGCCCCTGAATTGGGACACAGGGGGTGTTTCTCAATGTCGAGGACGATTCCTTGGTAGGACAAGTCTTCTGAGTCAGGTCCTTCAGAAGCTAGGCAACCATCCTTCCTGGCATTCGGAAAACGAAGAGTGGAACAGGTGAGAAAGTGTGCAGGTGTTCGTCATATGAGAGGCCCCGCCTTAAATTGAGTGAGATTTGTTTGAAGACTCATAACTAATTTGCGAAGATCGAAGATGTAGGCCTACTTGAGTAACTGTATTTGGTAAAATGATCATCTCTCCAGTCCAGGACAGAACCACTAAACTAACATAAAACGTTCTCCTTCTGTTTGCAGCCTTGAAAAAGTCCTGGAGGATAAGCAGCCATAAGAAAATCATAAAATCACCTTCACCAATCAATAATAAAATGTGTATTCATATATCATACTTGATGTCTGCAAACCTTGGTGTTGTATTGGTGTAGAATAAACCACAAATATCAACAAAAGAGGCAAAGTCAAAACAAGGTTCATTTAAATTATTTATTTAGGGGCAAAACGCTCGAAGGTCTCGTTCAAACCTAATAGTCCGCTTCTACTGTATAAACTCAAATGTGAATTTTCCTTCACATTGAATCAGCAATCAGAAATTATGCAAATCAAATCAACTTTCAATCTGTCTTTGAGCTCCTTGAGTTGAAAAAGCAAACAGAAAACCTGCACAGAACACTGCACTGAATCATTCAAGGTAAGGCTCTCTTTATTGGTCTTGTTTGTTGTGAGTGTAGTTTATTTTTTCTTCCGTGAGAGAAGAGTGAGGATCTGTACTCTTTTGAATAGATCCAGGAGTTTCTGGATGAAACTTTTGAGAAATCAGTAAATGTAAAAAATTATTTCCCTGATGTTGAAAGGTTTGTTGAGTCAGCCAAGACAATTCAGAAGGTTATTGGGCTAGACTTACTTGATGAAAAAAAACGGTATCGCCTCAAGAAACACATCACTACACTGAGGAAAGCTTTAAACAAAAAGACAAAAGTGCCTAAAAATAGGAGTCGTAAATAAATGAATATGATCATACAACACCGGGTGTTTCCTCCTTACTGTCTTTTTCTATCTTTTTTCTTAATGGCCTGTCTCTCTTCTCCTCATATTCAGGGTTTAAGGGTAGCCTCATTAAATATGAATGGGGGCAGAGACGCTCAAAAGAGAGCCTTACCCCTCGATTCCACCGGGTCCGTCTGCGTCGCGTAACGGCTGCGCCACGGTTTTGGTCCGGCCCCCTCCGGCGTCATACCCTACCGGGCGCGTTTCAGAAGCATTACAGAAGCGGAGCGTCTTGCCTGTCTGCTCGCAGTTTTTGTTGATTTGGGCATATTTCCTGGGCAGGCTACTTTGTACAGACAAAGTTAATAATAATTATAATATCCCAGTTATAAACGACATGAATCAAAGATGTGTTGCTGTATTTTAGTGGTAAAATCATCATAATTATTCTATATATTGTGGTGACCACCTATTAACACTGGGACATAATTCACACACGGAACTCTGGGGTAGGGATATTGTTTCCGCACGGACATATATGTTGTGTTGTCTATATATGTTGTGTGCACCTCTAGCTCTCTCTCTTCTCTTCTCGGGCTGCGACCCGAAGACACGTTAGCTACAGCTGCTCAATAAAGCTCCTCTCTTGCACCTTTGATGCACCGCCTCTGACTCCATATTCCTCGGCACCACACTGGTGACCCTGACAAGTCTCGAGAAGTTTCCGGGACAGAGCCGAACACGGCAAAAGGAATTAAGTTCCTTTCTCGAAATGCCGGGGAGTTTTTGGAACCGTCCGTGGCTGCCGCCGGCACGCGGACAGAGGCTCGGTGCGCGCCCCGCGGAAGAGCTGGGGACGCTGCTCGCCGTTCCCGCATCAGCCTTCCATCCAACAGGGGGACGGTGCACGACCCGCTGGGTCGACCAGCAACCCGACGGCTACCTCGTGGGTTGTTTCTTCGGGGCGTGCGGCTGCACGTCCCGGCTGCGCTAGCCGACGACGGCTAGCGGCTTGCCACGTGGGGCTAACGACGGCTAGCAGCTACCCATGGCTGCGCTAGCTGGACCACGTGGAGCTAACAACGGCTAACAGCACCGACAGCTAACAGCTAACAACGGCTAACAGCTAACAACGGCTAACAGCAACAACGGCTAACAGCGGCAGCTAACAGCTCACAACAGCTAACAACAGCTAACAGCAACGACAGCTAACGGCTAACAATGGCTAACAGCGACGACAGCTAGCAGCTAACGGAGCATCTAACCAGTTAACATCTGACTGTTAATGATTTTTTGTTCCCCCGGTGACGGAGAGGAGGTCCGACCAGCCGGTTGACCTCGTGTGGACACTCTCACCTATTTCACCTACCTTTTTGGACCATGGACAGTACGGCCTTTTTGAGCTATTTCTGGTGCCTGAGAGGAGGTCCGATCAGTCGGTCGGCCTCATGTGGACACTCTCGCTTTTTCACCACCTCGACGGCGGTTTCAGACGCCACTCGCGTTTACATTAACGCCTGGGTGGTGCACTGCTGGACCCCGTCTCGCCTCGGCGGTTTCGGACGTTGCCCATGCCTGCATCGGCCCGTGGGTGGCACGCTCCGGGATCCTGCCTGGCCTCTCCTCTGACCGCGAGGGGGACGAATGGAAGACCGCCTTCAACACCTCGTCGGGACATTACGAGTACCTGGTGATGCCATTTGGACTTACCAATGCCCCTGCAGTTTTCCAAGCGTTGGTGAACGACGTACTCCGGGACATGTTGAATCATTATGTTTTTGTTTATCTGGATGACATTCTGATTTTTTCTAAGAACCTCAAGGACCACATCCACCACGTTCAGACAGTCCTCCAGAGACTTCTGGAGAACTCGCTGTTTGTCAAGACGGAGAAGTGCGAGTTTCACACTTCTTCGGTCGCCTTTCTTGGCTACATCGTGGGTCAAGGAAGTGTGGAGATGGATCCCTCTAAGGTTTCAGCAGTTACTTCATGGCGGGTTCCTGAGTCCCGGAAGGAGCTGCAGCGTTTCCTGGGGTTCGCCAACTTCTACAGACGCTTCATCCGCGGCTACAGCACCGTGGCCGCCCCGCTCACCGCCCTGACGTCATCCAAGGTGACGTTCCGATGGTCCTTTGCAGCCGAGGAGGCTTTTCAGGACCTCAAGGGCCGGTTTACGTCGGCACCTATCCTGCAGGTACCAGATCCCGCTGGTCAGTTGGTGGTGGAGGTGGATGCTTCTGACGTAGGGGTGGGGGCCATCCTGTCGCAACGTTCTGGGGAGAACCAGAAGCTCCACCCCTGTGCTTTCTTTTCGAGGAGATTGAGCCCGGCGGAGAGGAACTATGACGTGGGGAACCGGGAGCTTCTAGCAGTCAAGTTGGCGTTGGAGGAGTGGCGACACTGGCTGGAGGGGACAGAACAACCATTTCAGGTGTGGACTGACCACAAGAACCTGGAGTACATCAGGTCGGCACAAAGACTCAATTCCCGACAAGCCAGGTGGTCGTTATTTTTCACCCGGTTTAATTTTTTCCTCTCCTACCGCCCGGGTTCCCGCAACGTGAAGGCCGACGCTTTGTCCCGGCAGTTTGGAAGGGCGGGAGACACCTGTATCCCGGACATGATTCTTCCTGCCCCTCAAGTGATTGGCGTCCTCACTTGGGAGATTGAGGAGAGGGTTAAGACCGCTTTGGTGGACCAACCCGGTCCTAGTTCTTGTCCTCTTAACCGGTTGTTTGTGCCTCAGGTTTTGAGGGCTGAGGTGCTTCAGTGGGCTCACAGCTCCAGACTTTCCTGCCACCCTGGGATTCAACGTACCAGGGGAATGGTCCTGCAACGGTTCTGGTGGGCCACGCTGGAGGCTGACACCCGGGAGTTTGTGAACGCCTGTCCTGTGTGCAATCGGCACAAGCCATCTCATCAAGCGCCAGCTGGTCTCCTTCATCCGTTACCGGTCCCACGTCGCCCTTGGTCACATATCTCTTTGGACTTTGTGACTGGTCTACCGCCGTCCCACGGACATACTGCCGTCTTGACGGTGGTAGATCGGTTTAGTAAGATGGCTCATTTTGTACCCCTGGCTAAGATCCCGTCAGCTAAGGAGACGGCAGAACTTGTTCTTCTCCACGTTTTTCGGATTCACGGACTGGCGACTGATGTGGTTTCTGACCGGGGCCCCCAGTTCACCTCTGTGTTTTGGAGGGAATTTTGTGAACTGATCGGGGCGACGGTCAGTCTCACCTCCGGTTTCCACCCACAGGCCAATGGCCAGACCGAACAGAAGAATCAGGAGATGGAGACCACTCTCCGCTGCATGGTGTCTGATCATCCCACTAACTGGTCAAAACAACTCCTGTGGGTGGAGTATGCCCACAACACCCTCATCAGTTCCGCTACTGGTCTATCCCCTTTCCAATGTGCATACGGTTTTCAACCCCCTTTGTTCTCAGCATTGGAGAAGGAGGTTACCTGTCCGTCTGTCCAGGCTTTCATCAGACGTTGTCGAAAGACTTGGAGACAGGCTCGAACAAATCTGCTTCAGTCTGCCAAACGGTACGCCACATCTGCAAACCGCAGACGCACCAAGGCACCTGTATACCAGGTAGGCCAGAGAGTGTGGCTTTCCACTCAGAACATTCCCCTTCGGGTGGAGTCTAAGAAATTAGCGCCTAGGTTTATTGGACCCTTCGAGATTGCCAAGATCATTAACCCTGCAGCGGTTCAACTTAGTTTGCCCCGGAACATGAGAATACATCCCACCTTCCACGTATCTCGGATTAAACCTGTCCGGGAGAGTCCTATGATTCCCGCCGCTCCCCCACCACCACCCCCTAGGATGATCGATGGGGGCCCTACCTACACCCTTCGTCGTATTCTCCGTTCCCGTCGCAGAGGAAGAGGGGTTCAGTATTTGGTGGACTGGGAGGGCTATGGCCCTGAGGAAAGGCAGTGGATTCCTGCTCGCCATATCCTCAACCCTCAACTCATCCGGGACTTCCACCGGCGTTACCCGGAGCAGCCTTCTAGGACCCACACTCTTCCAGGCGTTAAGCCAGGGAGTACTCATTCGCTACAGAACAGAGGCTTCGTCGAGGAGGGGGAGGAGTCATCAGCAGACGAGGACGAGGAGGTCCAGGAGGGAGAGTCCGGGAGAGTATTATCAGATGAGTACTAACCTTTCCCATACCCCCACCTTCCACCCTTTGTTTGTAGGAGGTTTGGTTATTCTTCTTCTTTATTTATTTATTTTTCCCTCTCTTAGAATTTATAGACGTCATGAGCCGTCCATTAAGGGGGGGGTTCTGTCACAGTCTGCTCCATCATTCACTAGTAGTTTTCCATTTCACCTGTCTCACCTGTTAGCCACACCCTGTCTCTCTCTCACTCTGTTTCACTCATCAGTCATTTAGTATTTAGGCTCACTTCACTTTCACCTCAGTGCCAGATCGTACTTTGCATTATGCCAGTCTTTCCCGCGTTTACCTCCAGATTGCTCTCCCGGTTCCGACCCTGCCTGTCCCTGACCATTCTGCCTCGCCTCCTCCCTGACCTGTTCTGTACCTGCGACTCCCGTCTTGCCATCTCCTGGACCCCCTGCCTGTCCCTGACCATTCTGCCTCGCCTCCTTCCTGACCTGTTCTGTACCTGCGACTCCCGTCTTGCCATCTCCTGGACCCCCTGCCTGTCCCCGACCAGCCCTTTGCCTTCTATCTGCCGTGTTGTCTGTTACCAGTCTTTTGCCTCCAATAAAGCTGGTTACCGACAATTATCCCTGATTTCACGTGTGTTGCACTTTGGTCTTCAGCTCGATTGTGACACATTTCCTAAACAGCCTACCACACAAATGTCACATGTGTATCTCTTTGAAAGCTATCTTTGTTATATGTTTAAACGTCATCGTCTCATGACATCCATAGGATTAGTTGACTAACAAAGGTTAACTGTCCTTTATACCCCCAGGCCTTCTCTGAACTTCCCCCAACCTCGAAGTCAGCTCACTTAAAATGAATACATCTATTGATAATTCAGAACGACCATTGTCTCTCTAACTGTGTTGGCCCAATTCAGTAACACACATCATTTATGGAATCTCTAAATGAATATAGAAATACGCTGTATTAAACTTTCTGCTATAACACTATAGCTAAAAACTGTGAACACAGGTACTTCAACTTCTGGTCGACTCCGAAAGCCCGGAGTCTACGCAGAAAGTACAACCGCTGTTGAAGTCTAGAGCACAGACCTTGAACATGCGCCTTCCAGCTGAGTGTATTATCTAAATGGACACCAAGGTACTTATAGGAGCTGACCTGAGTTATGTGTTCATTGTGGATAACCACTGGCCTAAGGTCACCCACTGCCTTTGGGCCCCACACCATCTCCTCAGTCTTCTTCACATTAGATGGTTAAAATCACACCACTGCACAAACCTCTCTATTTCAGAGTGGTAAGCCGATGAACTGCTGCCTTTATGCATTAAGCCAAGGATGGCTGTATCATCTGAGAATTTGATGATATAATTCTCCGGGTGGATTCTCGTACAGTCGTTTGTGTACAGTGTGAAGAGGACCGGGGAGCTCACACAACCCTGGGGGGCTCCTGTACTGATGGTCCGGGGCTCTGAGAGGGCATTGTTGACCCTGACATCCTGAGTGCGATTGGTTAAAAGCGAAAAATACCATTTCACTACCTAAGTATATTATATTTACATCAACAGCACAAACTGATACTGGTTTTTGCAGTTTGATAATACAAAACAAATAAAACTCAAAATCGCATGCCTAGGTACCAAATGCCCCTAAATCCCAAATCTTACCCTGAAGTCAGTACCAATTGGTAAAATAAGAACAAGCCCTTATTTTTGTCATAACCCGGCTGCTATGCCTGACACAAATGTGAAAGGATGCAATGGATG
Source organism: Gobionotothen gibberifrons (assembly GCA_943591055.1). NCBI lineage: Eukaryota > Metazoa > Chordata > Actinopteri > Perciformes > Nototheniidae > Gobionotothen > Gobionotothen gibberifrons. The sequence goes on along the minus strand of CALSBZ010039744.1, from coordinate 17,338 downwards.
CTGGTAAATTAAAGTATTTTATGTAATAAAGTAAACATGCACTTCAAAAAAACTCAAGATAGTACCAAAGGAAGGCCAATACGGGTAGCTGCTCTCAGGAGGGAGTCCAGGAGAAACGAGAGAAGGAAAGTGGCCTTCGCTCAGAATCTGTGTTACCTTCAAGGACAAGGGGGAAAAGGTACAGGTAACAAAACAGAGGACTAGACTTCAACTGTCACACACACTCCACAAGGTTTTGCCTCAGCTCAAGTTGAGCTCTTCGTAAAGATACGGGTCCAGCTCACGGAGAGCATTGATCAGAACCCTGCTGGCTGCAGCTCCTTTTTTTCGCACCACGTCCAGCACCTCTCGTGCTCCGTCATTTCGGGATTTGGTTCTGGCTGACTCCATTTCAGATTCACTGATCACTTCAGACTCAAAGAGTTTATCCAGAAGGTCCTTCAGGAGAGGTGAAGAAACTCTTTCTTTGAACTCTGTCCGAACTGAGAGCAGCCTCTTGTCTGCTGAGACTCTGCTCTCTGCTGGGACTCTGCTATCTGCTGAGACTCTGCTCTCTGCAGGGTCTCTGCTCTCTGATGAGACTCTGCTCTCTGCAGGGTCTCTGCTCTCTGCTGGGACATTAAACAGAAAAATTAAAGTAACTCAGCATTCCAGGGGTGGATTTATGTTCACTTGAAGTTGTATTATGTAACATTTCCTCATTAAAATGTCTAAAAACGAATACACCTATGTTATTGATGTTGTGTTGAGTTGTGTACGTACATTGTCTCAAATGGTTCAGAGATGTGTAATTTTAATCAAGGTAGCAGTACGTTCATCACGATCTCCTGTAATGGCACCGTATCCACTGAACCATGAGAAGCTGAAGACTACAACTCCCATGATGCCACGCTGTTTCACCACCACACCACACTAGTTTTTACTATGGTTTTAGAATACTACAGGTTGTGTGTTTAATGTCGTAATGATGCGCTGCCATGGAGCCTTAACAGAGAATGCTATGAGATGGAGCTTTAGAGTTATCCAGTCTATCACTGGGTCTGAGCTCAGGTGGAGTCTTTACCTTCCAGTGGCACGAGACGATTCCAGACTACGTTTCCATCTTGGTCCTTGACCTTCAAAGTCACTCTCTCTGTGCCCTTCTTCACGAAAACTTGAAATGATGGATTGTAATCTTCTCCAAAACTTGAGTCAAATTCTTGACGCTGGAAACCAGAAGCAGAAGTTAAACGTTTATCCGTTTCTTTCCTGATTGTGAATGCAGCTAAATGTGTGTTAATGATCATTGTGTTTCATCAGAGTATCAGTGACTCACCTCAGGCTGTATATGGAAGCCCTCAGGTTCACAGTGCACACTGTAACCTTTATACAGTTCCAGCTCACAGTCACGGGGGATTTTGATGTGCACAGCACGTCCTTGTTGTTTAACAACCTTCAGTAACAGGACATTTTGTACAACTTTAAAACACATTCAAAACAACATATGTTGACCGAGCTAATCTACAGAGATAAGAATTACAATCAATTAAGAATAACATTATGAGGACATATTGTGAGTAAATTAATTAGAGTGTAGCATAAATATTTTTGGATTAAATTCCACACCAACACTCAAGATTAATCTGCAAAGAGTGATCTGAAGATTTACAGTTCAGATAGATCTGAGGTTTGAGAAGAGGAGCAGTGTGTGTGGAAACAGCTGTGGTTGAGAACCAGTCTTTAGTCTGATGGTGAGCACATGGCTTTACCTCCTTAGGGACGTTTTTCTGCAGCAGAAATACATCCAGTATTTGATCTTCTCTGAACGGGGGTTGAAGGAACAGCAGAACTTGGCCCTTTATCCGCAGAAGCAGAACCCTTTTAATGATATCGCAGACCAGGCCATAGAGAGAGAGGTGAGGCACCTTCACCACCACGTGAGTGTGTGTGACCTCCAGCGGCTCCAAGATGCTCAGGCCTTCATCAGTGATGTGGACGACAGACAACAGGCCGTCCAGGAGCAGCGCTGTGGAGCAAAGAGCTGGTCATCTGTTGCATTTCTGCTGAAACAGCTTCATCATCTTCAATGTCACACCACTTTAGCTCAGAGCTAATGTTAATCTAATGTCATTCACTTTGGAGCCTCACTAGGATGTACCAGTTTATATCCTCCACCTTTTATGTTAATGTTTAATTATTGTTTCGTCCCCCTGAGATCTTTCTGGATGTGAGCACGCGTAATTATTTTCTAATTTACAAGACTGCTGAAATGTTTGTAATCTGCAGCCAGAACAGCTTGACTGTGTCCGGTCTCATGTCTGAGTGATTCTCTAGATGTGTGAAGTGTTTTCTAAAGCTTTTAGGGTGTAGAAAGTCTAACTTATAAATTGTGTTGTCCTTTGTTTTGTTGTGTACATGCTTCAGCCAGACTGACAATGTAAAGAGCAGAAAGAGCAACAGATGAATAACAAAGTAATAATTAATCAAACTGCTAGCTTAGAGTGAGAGTTAGCATTGAGTTAGCACTGTTAGCAGCTAAACATGCAGTTTAAATGTCTGCAGAGGGCCCAACGGCAGAGGGCCCAACGGCACTCCAACTCAGTATTTAGAGCTGCATTGCATTGTATGCTTCAATAATGATTTCATGCAACACACAGTGGCTTCCCCTGTTTTTTCGGATTATAGTTATAATTTTAATAAATAAATAAAAACACTTTGTTTAGTTTCGGAAATTCTTCTTTGCTGTGTGCTGCCGGCCCATCTCTCCCCCATTCTCATTGAGTATTTTACAAAGAGTGAAACAGCGCGCTACTAGATGTTATGGTAAAACAGTAGATTGCACTCACTGTTGCGAGAGGAGGCCAGCAGAAATTGGCTTCCCTTGGTGAAAAAAATGGAGGGATTGGCCAATCAGACAAGGCTCACGTCGTGCCCCTGCCAACCTGTGATTAGTCAGAAGGCTTGTTTGAGACGAGTTGCGGCTCGCCTTGAAAGTAGACGAGAATAGCCGATCGCAGCCGGGGGAGGTCTCAAAAAGCTCGCCTGAAGTTGGACAGCTACTCAGATATGTACTAAGTAAATACATTTGTTCCTGCTCAAGATTAGATTCAACTTTATTGTTATTGCACATATTACAGGTGAAACGAAACGAAACGAAATGCAGTTTAGCTTCTAACCAGGAGTGCAACAAGCAGTAAAGTGAAGAGTAATGTACACAATCTATAGAATAAAATATAGAATGAATTGAATGATGAATAAACAGTGAGGGGTATGAATACACTAGATATACACAGCAGCCTGTGAGTAGTATTTACAGTGTGTATGAATATGCTAAACGGTAAGCAGTGCAAGTACAGTATAAAATATATAGATATTAATTTCATGATGATAAACATTGTGGAACAATGATGAAAAATGTGAATGGAAGTGGCGACGTAAAACTGACACAAAACAACAACAAACTTTTGCCGAGCCAATTGGAGAGTTTCATCAGCAGCACGTGGTAAAAACCACCAATGAGCGCTCAGCTCGAGATACCAGCGAGTCGTTTCCCATCAAGCATTTAGCTTCCGCAGCCCGTGGAGAGGAACTGCGCCGCCTCGCCTTGCCTCACTCTCAAGTCTGCGGGCGTCTTTGTCCCGCGAGATTTCAACGTCTCATGTAGGCGAGCCAACAGAGCAAGTCGGACAAAATGACTAACCATCATGCAACACACTAGCAAGACGTTGATCGCAATTGCGCAGGTGTGCGCAGGTCTCGCTTGTCTCAAACAAGCCTAGAGACATGCCAAGGGAAGCCAGAGGCGGCTGGCTTCCCTTGCCTCACAATCCAATCAAATCGCATCAACTTAGTGTTGCAGTGACGCGTCCTAAAACCCGGAGGTAAGCTGCGCTCGGTTTCCCTCGACAAAAAAGCAATGGGATTTCTCCATAGGGTTTTGGAAAATAGCTTGAAATAAGGTCTGTGGAAAACGAACCTGTTTGATAAATGCACGTTTTTTTCAGCCGGATAATATCCACATGTCTACCCTACTTTTATAATTTTCTAATCATAAATCTAATCGATAGATAGATAGCGTCACTGCACCACTCTTAGAATGTAGCAAGCAACTGAAGCAAGTGCAATTATGGAGGGTGGAGATTTGGAGTATTTAAACACAAATAATTGTACTAAACTTCTGCTACAGCAGCAACTAAAAATGAAATCTGATGACAGGCCAATGCCCAAACTGGAGCTGTGTACAGCGAGGACAAAAAGGAGCGAATCGGACGTAAAACGTTAAAGGTCTCCTGATTTAGTTTGTGAATGAATGCTTATTAGAGTTTCGGCTGGAGAGTGCGTGCGGACCTGTCGGTTAGATAACAGGCGTGTGTAAGTCCTGCATCTGTATGATACAAATGTGTGTAAAATGATACCGGGCGTTGTAATCGCATAAAAAATATGATCCGACTGAACAAAACGTGCATTTATCTAACAGGTTCATTTTCCATTATTTCGAGCTATTTTCCAAATTCCTATGGAGAAATCCCATTGCTTTTTTGTCGAGGGAAACCGAGCGCAGCTTACTTCCGGGTTTTAGGACGCGTCACTGCAACACTAAGTTGATGCGATTTGATTGGATTGTGAGGGAAGGGTTGACAGGGGCATGACATGAGCCTCATCTGATTGGTCAATCCCTCCATTTTTTTTCACCAAGGGAAGCCAACTTCGGCTAGCCCAAGCCCCCAGGAAGTGCGCCGGACTCTGTGTAGAATATTCGTTGTGGCCAAACGGCGGTACTACACTTCCTTTAGGTTGCTGGGCCCGGAAACACTTTTTCCCATTGACTTACATGGGGAAAGAGTGATCTGTAAATCGTTGGATAATTTTTTAAAAACTAAATAAACCGCCCAGTATGAACACTTGTATAGCCCTTATTAAAAACATTTGTTCCTCAAGTTGTAAAAATGTGCTAATAACGTTATTCTGAGAGTTATTTCCCTCTGCATTATGAACGTGCATCTAACCCACGGGACCGCGCCGCCCGGCACGTTCATGTTACGTGTTCAGCACTACATGCGTTTATCTTTACCCATGGATGCACAATAACAACGGACCCACATCGTCTAACCCCACGGAGCTGTAATAATGGATATATTGCACATGTTTGCTGTAATTCATCATTTGTAAAATATTATACTACATGGGCTGTATGATTAAATCTTGTACCGTAAATGTTGTATTAAATAAAGTTAATATTACCGACGTTAGATTAACGTCCCTGTAGCTTCTTATTGCACTGTATATATATATATATATATACTGTATATATATATACAGTGCAATAATTCTTTCATGCTAAATGAAGCTCTGTTGCTTGGATATCACTAGATCCTGTTACAGCGTAATATAAATACATAACGATTGATGTGCACATTAGCATAATTACTAGCTAGCCGCTAGCTGCTAACTGCCGCCTCGTTAATATAAAATCCAGCATAATAACAACCCATTACCATGCTGTCATGAACGTGCGGTGCTGTTACGTGTACGCAAATTGACGTGCTTGATGTGAACGAGCCTTTTGGGGTCCGTGGTTAAAGTTGCGCATGCGCTATGAGAGCACATACGGGTACTTCTCAGGCATGCCGGGTAATCTGTGACGTTTCACTCTCTCAAAAGTTGGGCCATTTTATCATCATGCGCTAATGAGCAACTCTCATAGGAATGAATGAGGCCCTGCCTCCCACGCTGTATCCAGTTCTTATTATACATCCATGGGCTAGCCTCCTCTCGCAACAGAGAGTGCAATCTACTGTTTCACCATAACATCTAGAGGGGCGCTGTTTCAGTCTTTGTAAAATACTCAATGAGAATGGGGGAGAGACGGGCCGGCAGCAACACACAACAAAGACTTTCCGAAACTAAACTATTTATTTATTAAAATGATAACTACAATCCGAAAAAACAGGGGAAGCCTGGCTTCCCTTGGCCTCCAGGAGAAAACGCCACTGATGCCACGCTACTGACAACACATCGACTAAATGGATGTTTTAATCATTTCATTCTTCTTCTTTTGGGGACGCAACTATTTTGAATGTAAAGATCAGATTTTGTGTCTGAATTATCTTATCTTTGTTAAACTAGTTTAATAAAACTGCTTCATAACTTTTGAACGATGGTGGATATTATAAGGTGCTAAACATTATAAGTATAAGTATATTTATTAACACTAGATGTCTTTACCATCCTCTGTCTCACTGTGTGGCAGGTGGAGCTGGCAGACGGCAGCTTCATCAGAACTCTTCACGTCGAACAGCGGCCCTGCTGCCTGCTTGCCAGCTGATTGGAGGAGGCTCTCCTCCCAAGGGGCCGCCCTGTACAGAAGCTCCGCCTCCTGAGCCATGACGAACACCAGGCCAGTCGAAGCACACTGGAACACACCTGGACCAGGACACCTGAACCTGTAGACACACAAGGGACAAGTTACTACAACAAGCCTTCACTGGCCTGTGTTCTGACTGACAGGTGTTCATCCAGCTGGAGTCTGACCTGGAGGAGGGTTTGTTGAAAGATCTGAAACACCTGATGATTACAGGAACATTGCATTAAATTAACTAAATGTCTAGTCCAGCGAGGATCTAGACTGATACAAGAAAACAATCCTACACACACAGAGGCATTATTTTATTTATGTCTGCTGGAAAGAGATTGGATACCTCAAGGTGAAAGACATGGAATTAAACACAATTAAATGAATATATGTTTTTAATGTGTTTAAAATGATAATTGGTCATGTTATAGGATTACCTGTATGAAGACTCAGTTGTGTGTTCAGGTGAGAAGGATTCTGGAGCCTGGAACAAACAAAGTTATTTATTTTTATTAGAAATCAAGTTAAGTTCTAGCACCAACTCTGTACAACTGCTCCTCTCTCACCTTTGTGTCTGTCTTCACTTCATGTTCCACATCGGAGTCACCTGATCGAGAGAAGAGTTGACAGAGAAAAATTATAATAAAACAATAATAATAATTATTGTACTATAAATACCTTTCAAAATCAGATTTATTGTAAAATATCTTGATGAATGGAGGATATAGTTTCAGTACTCACAGGTCTTCTGGATCTTGGCTCTGAACGTCTCTCTTCTGATCCTGTAGAGACGAACACAATCCAACAGTTTGAGATCCAGTTTAAAATAAGTGTTAGTTCTTTGAGTCAGCTTCAGAGTCCTGATCTCATGCTTTACATCCCATCATATCTTCTCTGCAAACACTATGACTGCCTGCCACAGCTCTCAGCTGCATGACAGGAAGTAACCAGACATTGGTCTAGAACAGGGGGGTCCAAACTTTTTTCACCGAGGGTCAAATACAGAAACATATATAAAGGTCTGGGCCGCTCTCTAGAGGTGTGTTGCCTCATAAGTGAAGTTATAAGTCAGGAAACTCAATCAAATGAAGGTAAAGGATGCTTGTTACTTGAAGATGCTTTAAGAAACAAAACAGCTCACAGCTCTCCAGAGGGTGTACTTTATTCCGTCAGCAGCTCATTCCTTAAAGCAGGAGCTTCAGATTGATTATAATTACAGGAAATATGAAGGGTTATTTCACGCTTGGTATAACAATAAGTTATTGGGCTTTTTTCTTATCAAAAGGTGGGCTTATTAACACATGAATACTACTGTGTAATATATGTGTACATATATATTTAAGAAGTACAATACAAGACAAGCACAAGTTTCATGTGTGGGCCATATTTCATTATACTTTCAGAATTTGCTGAGGGCCGATTCCGTGGGCCACATTTGGCCCCCGGGCCGCAGTTTGGACACCCCTGGGCTAGAAACTAAAAGCATCCCATAAGAACAGACTACCTTTCCCACTCTTCCGTAAAACCCCATATTTCTGTTAGAGAGTTGATTACTAAAGTGTGGCTTTGCATGTTCAGCTGGCCTTCTATAGTTGATGGAAGAATGAAAGAGCCTGCAGTCAGTGGGTAACATCACTGATCTGTTTCCCCAGTGAGAGAAACACCTCCCTGTGTTCAATACAATACTGCTGAACCAGCAGAGACCCCTCACTGACCTGAGAGACTCCAGTCTGCAGTCTGGACTCTCCAGAAGATCTCTCAGCAGCTTCTCTGAATCCTGCAGATCGTTGGCCCTCAGGTCCAGCTCTCTCAGATGGATGTTGGACTTCAGAGCTGAGGCCAGAGCAGAACAGCTGATCTCTGTCAAACTGCAGGCCTCCAGACTGAATAAAAAAAACATGATGATACAAATCTGTTTATAATCAGATGTGTTACTCAACATTGAAATGAATGGGAACAAAAACATGTCTTCTTCAGAAAGTTAACTTTATCCTGTAAAACTAATATTACTTCAGATGAACTTTATTCAGATGTTATCGTTTACTAAATATTAAAAACATAGATTTACTTTTTAAAACTAACATCTATTACAGTTCCTTTAAGAATCAGTCAACATGTATCTCTGCAGTTCTTACTTTAGTACCTACAAATGAAAATATGAAAAAAAGAACATTTACAACTTAATGGATGTAAGTTAATTACGTGGAAGAATCAGGTTGAATAACTAATGAAACGTGAGATCTCCAGCAGTAACAGAGAGTCAGTGAACTGACCTGAGAGCCTCCAGTCTGCAGTCTGGACTCTCCAGAAGATCTCTCAGCAGCTCCACTCCTGAATCCTTCAGAGCGTTGCAACTCAGGTCCAGATCTCTCAGAGGAGAGCTGAGACCAGAGCAGAACAGCTGATCTCTGACAAACTGCAGCACCTCAGACTGAATAAAGAAAACATGGTGTAACTTTAGAAAACAATGTTCCTGTTTGAAATAACTCCAGGTTTAATAATCTGATCAGAGTTAAACAGGGTTTTAAAGGTCTCCTATCATGCTATTTCCAGGCATATATTATGGGTCTCAGATATATACAAATATATAAAAACATGTCTATGATGTGTTTTGCTCAAAATACCAAACAGATCATGCATTTTAGAAATCCCTCATATCCCTCTGTTCCAGCTGTTAGAGAAGAGCAGGTTCGGGTCCTTAGCTTGAAAAAAAAAAAGGAGGTGGAGCTAATGCCTGATCAGAATTCTACCAGCAGAAACTCAGCTAAATGCTGCCGTGATTAAACTCCATATCATGTTCCAAACCACATCAAGGATTATCTCTGAAACAGTATGGAGCTCAAACTCCTTCTCTATCTCAGGTTTACCACACGGTGAGTTCCTTTTTATTTCCTGCTTCTTCACACACATGCTCTCTCCAGTACAGGTTAGCTCTGAGTGTTAGCCATGCTAATGTAAACACAGACCATATTACTTCCAGAACACGTCTCATTGTTTCTGACAGCAACGTTTCTGATTGGCCCGTTGGTGTAAAGCCCGCCCACATTTTAGTAATGCCGTCATGACGCAGCAAATCTGGATCAGCTCCGTTGTTCCCCTGTTTTTAGAGATGTGGGAACGGAGGAAAAGAGAGAGGGTTTTGTTTCCTGACACTTTGTGAGTCTCCTGACACCGGGGACACATGGTGATGAAGGAAAGACATCAGAAAGTGACTTTTGCATGATAGGAGACCTTTAATGTCAGAGATGATGTAGAAACAATCCACTGATTATCTGGAACTTAACTTTGATCAGATGTTTAACATCTCCCTCACAGCTCATCAGTACTGACAGCATCTCCACTGACTCATGGAGCACAGAGTGAGTCTGTGGAATCTCAAACACTCTCCCTCACACATTCACCTTCTCTTTGATATTCTGATCAATATTCAGTCATTAGCAAAAATGGATAAATGATTTTAATGTATTTTTTTCAAATTCAGAAAATGATAAACACAAACAGATGAAGTTCAGTCAGTGAACTGACCTGAGAGCCTCCAGTCTGCAGTTTGGACTCTTTAGTCCAGAACTCAGCAGCTCCACTCCTGAATCCTTCAGCTTGTTGTTACTCAGGTTCAGATCTCTCAGATGGGAAGGGTCAGACTTCAGAGCTGAGGCCACGACTTCACAGTGAGTCTCTGAGAGTCCACAGTTATAAAGTCTATAATAACACATATATTACAACATGTGTTAAAAAAGAGGAAACATAATGACCTCAAGCATTTGATGAAACAAATATTTGACATATGTTCTGATAGAGATTTGCTGTTTTCATTTTATATATAATAATTAATGCTGTCAAAATTATCGCGTTAACGGCGGTAATTCATTTTTTGAATGAATTGCGTTAAAATATTTAACGCATTTAACGCATGCGCAGAAAGGAGCGCCCCATACATCCCACCAGTGGCAGCACCAGGGTATGGCTGGGGTAGGCTACAGCCATACCAAGAAATGGCTTAGCCCCACCTTAGCCCCACCTTAGCCCCACCATGAAAAATGATGTTAAAGTAAGAAAAATAAAGTCCGCCAACTCGCGCAGAGTAAATTGCACAGACAGCAGTTAGTAAGATTGATTTCAGTAGCCACTTGTCTGGAAATACCGAAGACTAGAAACGGTTTTGAAAACGTTTGTCACGTAGTGATCATCTTCTCAATAGAACATCTTTGATAATGTATTCTGGCCAATCAGAATCAAGATAACGGCGTGGTGTTGTTGCAGGAAGTCCCGACGGAGAATACTTTTGCTGTAGCACATCTATACATCGATACAACATTACGTGTTGATAGAAATCAACACGTAATGAAATAAGACCCCACGGTTTGATGATTGATAGGTGTGTGGGCTGTCTTTCATTTTGACACACAGAAAAATGTTATAATAAACATACATACATACATATGTTAAATGGATATATCCGCTTTCTTTCATTTATCTATCCATTCCCACAACAATATACATAAAGAAATGGCATATTTTGGACATAGTTCGAATGGTGATTAATCATGATTAATTCATTTCTAAGCTGTGATTAATCTGATTAAAAATTGTAATCGTTTGACAGCCCTAATAATAATATATGATAATAGAGTGTAATGTGTTGTCAGTGTGATCTGATCACAGGTCTGTGCTCCTGCTGTCACTGACTGTTACCAAAAGAAACAGAAATTAAATAAATCACTTGACAATATTAGAGATGTACATATTTAAATGTTAATTCATATTTAGATGTGAATGATGGATGTTTTGGCTTCTCTGAGCATCTGGAAATGTATTGTGCACACAAACACAGTTAACAAACCAATAAAGTTTCAATATTTTAAACTGAATACCATCAGATGTTCTCACTGTATGAGTATTAAGACATAACTCTGGTATTGGTGGGATATGATATGGATCTTATTTTAAAATCTAAAACATTGTGATAAAAACGTGTGTTCGCATGCTGAGAAACCTCGAGAGTCCTTCATGTGTTTGACATGTCGCCTCCATCACTCAATATGAAGAGAGGAACGGTTCAGTTGAACTATTATTATAAATAAATAGAAGAACAGTGTTGGTTTATTTTGCTCTCTCAGTATTTAAACAGCAGAAATGTTATAGTGTTTATTTGAATAATTAAACTTCTGATCCACATTAGTTTATCAAGTTAATCACATCTGGACTTACTTGGCCTTCCTGCAGTTCCTCACAGCTGGAATCAGTCTCAGTCTTCCCTCAGATGATGTTTTGTACTTCTTCAGGTCCAACTCATCCAGAACCTCCTCTGACATCTGCAGCATGTAGGCCAGAGCAGAGCAGTGGATCACAGAGAGTTCCTTCTTTGATCTGTTCTCTGACTTCAGGAACTCTGTGATCTCCTGATGGACTGAGAGGTCCTTCATCTCTGTCAGACAGTGGAAGATGTTGATGGTCCTGTCAGGAGAGATTTTATCACTGTTCATCTTCATCAGGTTGTTGATGGCTCTCTGGATGGTTTCTGGACTGTTGTCTGTGCGACCCAGCAGGCCTCCTAACAGTCTCTGGATGATTCCTGGATGGTTGTCTGTGCGACCCAGCAGGCCTCCTAACAGTCTCTGGTTGGACTCCAGAGAGAGGCCGTGGAGGAAGCGGACAAACAGGTCCAGGTGGCCATTTTCACTTCTGAGGGATTTCGCCATGGCTCCCTTTAGGAAGACATCCAGTGATGGGTAATCCTGATCACTGTTTTCCCTGTTCTCATAGGGCCAGTCTCCCTGCAGGAAGTCCTTCAGTACCTCTGTGTCTCTGTTGGTGTAACAGTGGAACATGTAGACTGCAGCCAGAAACTCCTGAATGCTCAGATGAACAAAGCAGTAGACTGTTTTCTGGAAGATCACTCCCTCTCTTTTGAAGAACTCTGTACAAACTCCTGAGTGCACCAAGGCCTCGGTGACACCAAGACCACAGCGCTGCAGGTCTTCTTGGTAGAACATGATGTGTCCTTTCTCCAGATGTTCAAACGCCAGCCTCCCCAGCTTCAGAAGAAGCTCCCTGTCAGCCTCCGTCAGTTGCTGTGGACTCGTCTCATGTCCCTCTTCATACTTCTGCTTCTTCCTCTTGGTCTGGACCAGCAGGAAGTGTGAGTACATGTCAGTGAGGGTCTGGGGCAGCTCTCCTCTCTGGTCTGTAGTCAACATGTGGTCCAGAACTGCAGCAGTGATCCAGCAGAAGACTGGGACCTGACACATGATGTGGAGGCTCCTGGAGCTCTTGATGTGAGAGATGATTCTGCTGGACAGGTCTTTATTACTCGATCTCTTCCTGAAGTACTCCTCCTTCTGGGCGTCAGTGAAGCCTCGTACTTCTGTTACCCTGTCCACACACTCAGGAGGGATCTGATTGGCCGCTGCAGGTCTGGAAGTTATCCAGACGAGAGCCGAGGGAAGCAACTTCCCCCTGATGAGGTTTGTCAGCAGCACGCTGACTGAGGACTTCTGTGAGACATCAGACACAACCTCATTGTTTCTGAAATCCAGAGAAAGTCTGCTTTCATCCAGCCCGTCAAAGATGAGCAGCACTTTACAGAGAGCCAGCTGCTCTGCTGTGACCTTCTGTAAGGTCGGATGGAAAACATGGAGCAGCCTGAGAAGACTGTACTGCTCACCTTTGATCAGGTTCAGCTCCCTGAAGGAGAGCGGGATCACGAGACTGACATATTGGTTTCCCAAACCCTCTGCCCAATCCAGAGTGAACTTCTGCACTGAGAAGGTTTTTCCAACTCCAGCGACTCCGTTGGTCAGGACCGCTCTGATGAGAGTCTGTTGGTCAGGCAAGGCTTTAAAGATGTCCTGGCACTTGATTGGAGTGTCCTGGAGGGTCTTCTTCTTGGAAGCTGTCTCCAGCTGCCTCACCTCATGTTGGGTATTAACCTCATCATTCTGGCCTTGTGTGATGTAGAGCTCAGTGAAGATCCTGTTGAGGAGGGTTTTACTTTCATCAGTTCCTTCAGTCACACGTTCATATCTCCTCCTCAGACTGAGCCTATGTTCATTTAAAACCTCCTGCAGACCACTCTCTGCTGGAAGAGAAGGAAACAGGAGAGAATCAGAAAATGCTCTTGAGAATCTAACAATAAAACTAATAAAAACAGACTGAGTTTAAATGTTTTATAAACATTTTAATGTCTATGCTCTTCAACAGAATACCTATTAAAAAAAACAAATGAACCAGGAAGAGGAATAAGACGCTGCATGAGTTCGGCCTCTTACCTCGTACAGAGCTGGTCTGACTGGCTGTCTGCAGGCCAGCTCTGGTTCTGGATCTTTCTCCACACTGGGGACAGGAGGGGTCTCCTGATGGAGGTCTCTGCTCCCAGTATGAGGTGATGCACTGTCTGCAGAACCAGTGTCCACAGCTGGTAGAGACTGGATCCTTCAGGACGTCCTGACACAGAGCACAGCTGGAAGGCAAGGCAAGTTTATTTATATTACATTACATTCCATTTAGCTGACGCTTTTTATCAAAAGCGACTTACAGTAAGTACATTCGACCAGGAAGATACGACCTTGAAGAAAACAGAATCATATAAGTACATCAGGTTTCATAGATCCAAACATTTCAAGTGCTTATATACTAATAAAGGACTGGCTTGAGTTTTCAGCCTGCGCCGGAAGATGTGCAAGCTATCTGCTGTCCTGATTTCAAAGGGGAGCTCATTCCACCATTTTGGGGCCAGGATAGCAAACCCACGTGTTTTTGCTGATGGGAGCTTGGGTCCCCCTCGCAGCGCGGGTGCAGCGAGCCGTTTGGCTGATGCAGAGCAAAGTGCACGCGCTGGGGTGTACAGTTTAACCATGTCCTGGATGTAGGAAGGGCCAGATCCATTCGCAGCATGGTATGCAAGTACCAGTGTCTTGAAGTGGATTCTAGCAGTTACTGGAAGCCAGTGAAGGGAGCGGAAAACACTGTTTTATCTGCTAATGCTAAACACAACCAGCTCACCAGGTTATCACTATTATTAATAAACCTTAAAAAGACATATCATAGCAACCCAGTCTCACGGCTTTTCGTGTTATAGTCACGACATTTAATCTTTTTCGTGTCAAACAGAACGATTTTAAAAGCAATGTATTTCTATTGGTAGTATGTTTCATGCCTGCAGCACGTCTTTTTCTCAGGTCGGGTCGTGGAAGACCGGAAGCTGTGTGGTTCATAAAAACCATGATAAAAACATGTTCTTACTCAATATCAAGCCACAATTATTGCTTTTATTTTAAATCGTATAATTTCGGACTTTTGTTGCCGTCTGTGAGGAAAATAAATGGGGCTCAGAGCCTCAGAATACTGAAATCTGTATTTTTTAAAATATTTTATTCCTTCTAATTTGTTTTTCTTTTCAAAATAACACACTGTTATTTACTCACCAATAACACACAATTATCCTTGTTTTTATTTATTGGTTTATTTCCATAATCTCGGTTTTTTTTGGCGTCCGTCAGGAACTGAATTTCAAAATAAAAATAAACTTAATTCCGAGTGTTCTTGCTTTTCTCTTTGAAAGTCATCACATAACGGCATTGTAATACACGGTTCGGCTGCATTACATATTACATATCTGCCGTAGTTCTTTATTTATAGAGCCCTGATGAGAAGACCTTTGGAAAAACTGGAAGAAATTGAATACTTGACGTGGATAATAAATATATCAACAATTAAACAACATCTTCAATTTCTCTTCACACAATACGTCTTCTTGCAGTATCAACACTAATTCGGCTGACTTTTACATTTGATCTAATTCGTAGATAGGTTATATTTACACCATAACGGTGCACAGCTGATATAAAAGGATTTGTAGTTTTTAAAGATATTACTGATTTTCTTTGAATATAAGAATGTAAATACTGAGTCTGAAATAATATAGCAATATGCTGTAAAATTATGTGAACACATGAATAAAACTACACATCTTCAGATGTTGTACATACATAAGTGTCCTATAATAATACAAAGTTATTATGGCTGTGTGTACCTTGTGTGCACCGCCTAGTGGTTAAAGCACGTTATTGAATTATTGTTTTCATGTGTTATATTTGATGAAAAAAATATTAAGAGTACATACTTTCATAGGGGGAAAGTAGAAGGTCAATGATAGAAATATAGATTATAAAAAATCTAAAAGATACTATAAGTGAACTCTACAATAAAACAGTTTAGTGCAGGATGTACAAATATATTAATAGGAGGAGGTGAAAAACAGAAAAACGAATTAACCTTTATTTAAACATTACATAATACTTTAGATTAAGGTCTTCTTTTAAATAAAATAAAAACTTTTGGGATATCTATCTATAGATAAATATTAAGCCTGACAAAGTACTTAACGTCTAATATATTGCTTTCCTGCAATGTTAACTATGTTGAAGCACTTATTTTAACTGATATTATACATATAACAATGTAACATGTAACATATTCATTATACTCTTATGTATGTAGATAGTATAAGAAATGTGCAGAATATGACAGTTTAATGGTGGACACACATAACCTGTTGAGGAACCTGTGACCCAAGATTTTCATTCATTGCATAACTACACCGTAGTAGAAAATCTTGAAATCTCGATTCCAGTTTTGGATAGTCTGGCGTGGTTTCATTCCATTTCATACAGCTGTTTGACGCTCGGCGTAACCTTGGCGCACTGCCCAATCCCAGAGCTTGAAAATTTATCACGGGGACAGTAGTCCTAAACGATAGCTGGGGATTATGGGTAGTGTAGTGTATTCTGCCATCCTAAACTCGAAAATGCTCGAAATGTCCCTTACAGGCCTACGTCTGTTTCCGTTTATTTTTATTTTGAAATTCAGTTCCTGACGGACGCCAGAAAACCCAGAGATTATCGAAATAAACCAATAATAAAAACAAGGATAATTGTGTGTTATTGGTGAGTAAATAACAGTGTGTTATTTTGAAAAGAATAACAAATTAGAAGGAAAAAAAGATTTAAAAAATACAGATTTCAGTATCCTGAGGCTCTGAGCCCCATTTATTTTCCTCACAGACGGCAACTAAAGTCCGAAATTATACGATTTAAAAATAAAAGCAATAATTGTGCCTTGATATTGAGTAAGAACCAGGTAAGAACATGTTTTTATGAACCACACAGCTTCCGGTCTTCCACGACCCGACCTGAGAAAAAGACGTGCTGCAGGCATGAAACATACTACCAATAGAAATACATTGCTTTTAAAATCGTTCTGTTTGAAAAAAAAGGGGATAATCGTGTTGGTGATCACAAATCAATAGATTAAATAATATATATTAGATTACATGAAAACTGGATCCTCTTCAGGTCAGTTTACAGTAGAGACTCTTACTTTGTATCTGAGGGTCCAGGTTCATTACTGAAGAATGGAGGAAGCCACTGTTTAGACCGGTCACTCTTCAGAGACCACAAGGAGACCGTAGACCCATCATTAGTTTATTTAAAGAGCAGCTTCTGATCTGTGACTGTTCACCTTATTAAAGATGTTTAGAGTTGTTGAGTCGTGATTGTGGGTTTCTGTTGTTAAAATTCATTCGAGTGTGAAACGTTTTACTTATTTGTATTTTATTTGCTTAATTTAACACAAAGTCCAACATGTAGAGTGTGAGGATGATTTCACTAATAGATTATTTACTATTGCTGATGATGACACATCAACTGTGTTCATGTACTCTACTGGGTTTCATTAAACAGTTTAGATTATAAGATACCAAACAACTGAATCCTCTTCAGGTCAGTTTACAGGAGAAACTCTTACTTTGTGTCTGAGGGTCCGGGTTCATTACTGAAGACTGGAGGAAGCCAACGCATAGACCCGTCACTCTTCAGAGACAGACAGCTGGAGACTTGAGATTTGTCCTCTTCCTCATCTTTTAAATCACTCATCTTCTCCAGTCTGAGAGATAAACCAACACCACACACACACACACACACACACACACACACACACACACACACACAC